>VYZS01002130.1:23894-34861 GCA_013400695.1 Neodrepanis coruscans | reverse complement strand
ATCCTTGGTTTTGGAGCAAAAGGCTCTACCCTTGGAGAGTTAAAAAAAAGAAAAGAAAAAAAACAGTTTCAGAAAAAATTCCACCAGTTTAATTTCCAAGACAAAAGAGGACTTTTGAGAATGCAAGAAGATTTGGCACCAAGCCTTTGGCACTAAGACTATTTTCCCCTATTTATTTTTCCTAATGGAGCATCTGGTGAAACAGAGGTGGACATCATCGAAGACAGCCCTTTGACTGTCTCAACACAGTACTGGGACACAACTAATCATCCTGCTGTTTTCCTGCATGTTCATTTCAATCAGGTATTCAACGTAATATGGAGGAGACAGAGACCACATTCTTATGCTAAGTCTGTGAGGAAGACAGAAATCTGGGTTTTGCCCAAGAAAATTGACTGGATGATTTCTCAAGTCTGCCTTCCTTCAATAACTAGACACTCGGGAAAATAAGGAACACCACAGCCTTCTCTTTTCATACCTGTTATGTTTAAGGTAAAGAGAGATTTTGAAAAATATGTTCTCAAAAATGGAAACGAGTAAACTCAGGAGAAGGACAAAATCATGAGACCTAATGGGCAGCTATTAATCAGCAGTAGAAACAGATTATGCAGTTTATTTAAGTTGGTTTTGCTGCATACTTTGGCTTCTGAGCCACATATTGGCCGGGACAGCTTTTCCCTGGGTCTTTTTCTGAGCATATTGCTCACAAGATGGTGTCCTTAATAACCAAAGTCATTCATCCATAGGCTTTTTCTAGCAGCAATGCCTTCACAAGGAAGTCTCAAAATCAAATTTGCTTTTGATGACTTGGTATGTTCGTGTGAGACATCAGGGAGCTGGCTAAACCTCTGCATTTGATGCCCACAACACATGGTCAGATGGAGTGGGTCTACTCTATACTGTCACAAACCCAGTACAGGTGGGACAAGCGCATGTCTCATATGGAATCACAAGTAGTGCTGATCTTTGGTGCTTGTGGCTCATATTTTCTTTTCAGAAATGTCTCCCAGAACAAACCCTTTACTTTCCTTATGTAAAATAAGGCTTGGCACTAACAAATCCAGCATAAACCTGCTTTATACAGGGCCTGTAGCAATAGGAAGAGGGACAATGGTTTTAAAATAAAGGAGGGTCAATTTAGATTAGATATAGAGAAGAAGTTTTGTACAGTGGGGGTGGTGAAACACTCGAACAGGCTGCCCAGAAAGCAACCTAGTAGATGCCCCAAACCTGGAAACATTCAGGTTCAGGTCAGATGGGGCTTTGGGTAACTTGACCTAATTGAAGATGTCGCTGGTCATTGCAGGGGGATTGGATCTAGATTACCTTGAAAGGTCCCTTCCAATCCAACTATTCTATGATTCTCTGATAAAACAAAGGGTTTAATTAGTTCGATGTCTTCTCGTTGTTAAAGCAGTATCAGACAAAAACTACCTTTTTTTACCTAAAGGAAAGCAAGTTCCAAAAAAAGTTATACAGCACAACTTTAGGAATACATTACATTATCTTTTAACTGATCCCAGTTTGTTATCACATTAGGTATTCAAGCTATTCTAAACTGATTCAGTGATGTTCTCAACAGCACAGAGCGCATATTCAATCTGCTGCCTATTTGCAGATGCTGTTTCGCACCTGTAGTAATAAGGCAGTGCAACTGAAAGTCTTCAGAAGCTTTGTGCCAGCACAATTAAACGGGGATCTAGAGAGGTTTGCAATGATGCAAACTAACTTTTCATTTGCCTCATGTGCACAGACTGTGTTTATGTCTCAGCCTGTCAGCAGCATTCAGGTAACCTTCAGCATCAACTGGATGCTGCCTAACGAGATGGCGCCTGTGAGATCCAATTAATTCTGCCCTGTATTTTGAACCTCTTCTCATCTACAGACAATATTAGCAAGAGAAGCTATACGGATGGTGAAGAGAAAGGGCTCTGCCAGTGCTGTTTTAGATTGAGAGCATCTCCCAGCGCTTTAACAAGTGTCCCTAGATGAGATTTCCAGAGGGACATCAGTCTGAAGACACAAAATGGTTGCTATAAAAGGTAGCACTGGTACAAGACTGTGCTTGTTTTCCTCACTGCCAGAGACTGAGAAGAATGAGGTAAATGACTCATCTGTCTCCACATTCTTATAATGGCATTTCCACCAGCCCTGGAATATCAAAGCTTTGTGACATGCAATACTTCAGACCAGGGAATCACCACCATCATGAAATCAGGCTTCTTCACAAAGACTTTCAATTTATGGGACATTCCTACAGTTAATATAATTAGCTCCATTTTAAAGCTGGCAGCTAAAGCAGGGAAGGACTTGCAAAAGATCACATACATGGGTCAGTCTTCTCTGGCAGATCCACTCAATTCCAGGCAAGTAATTAAAGCACAAGACTCTCATAAATTTAAAATTTTAAATTCATTTCCACCATCTCCTTTATTGGAGGTCATGCTGAAGGGTACTATTAAAATTAAATTAAAAAAAAAAAAAACATGAGCAAAGACAAGATCTGCAATAACGCAGAGACAATTAATTACCTAGGCAGACTCCTTTTTAAGTTCATGACTCATGCCAGCATATAAATGTCTTCATGAAGCCAGCTCTTAATGCTAATTTTGTCACTGTAAGAAAATTGTAACCCTCTCTGAGAAAAACTGAGTGCATACCTTGCTGTTGATTTTTCAAGAGTCTGACTAACAGAGTGCTGTGTAATAACTGCAGACTGCTAATGCTCTAAAATGTTTTGCTAAATTTAATCTTTCACCAGATAAAAGAGACTCCTGGCCATGCTGCAGTTGGCCACAACTGCACAGAACCTGCAGTCACAGCCACTTAATTTGCTCCTTTTTACTGAATAAAGAAATGGCAAGTGTATCACTTAATAGGTCTAAAGTCCCATTCTGTACAATGACAATACCACGGTACAAAGAGTACGAAGAGTAGGAGTAAGACAAGATGCATTTTTGTTAGAGCTAGTCTGTGGTTCAAACCATACCCCCTGCTGCTCCCCTGCCAGAAGCTGATGTGTTTATCAGCCAGTGCTGGCACCAGGTCACAGTGTCACAGCATTGACAGGATTTCTGAAGGAGCCAGCCCTATCTGCCTCCACAAGACCCCTTCTTGGAACTATTGCCTGTTACATCAGAGTTAATTTAGAGGCATGAGCTACCAAGTGTAGGTATCTGCTTTTTATAGAAGAATTACCAAAGTGCTCCTTGTGTTTTTTTAATCTTAATGGACCACTACAAGAGAAAATAAAGGTATCTCGATGGTCCATATTCACAGCCTTGCTTGACCATATGGTGCCAAAAGTTACAAGCACCACAGCTAAAAGTACCCATTACAAGGGCAACATCTCCATTAGGGGACACAAATTCATTAAATTGGGAAAAAAAGAAACATGGGCAGACTGAGACCGGCATTTCTCTCCATCAGTGACAGACAGAGCCCAGCCAGCACAGGGAGGAGAGAGCCACCATGGCAGGTGCAGCAGCACTGACAGGCTGCATCATCCCAAAAGCTCTTGTTCCCTTTAGTCTCCCTTGGTTAGTTTCTGGCAGCGAGTGGGATGTCACCATCATGCTCACATCAGAGGTGTAACCAACATGAGGACCTAGTTGTGACAAGCCTTCTTCAAACACATATCCATACAAGAGGCCTGAAGAACCATGTTTGACAAGGCACTGAGCACAGCAGAGGTTTTTGGCTGGCACACTGAGAGCAGGTCATGTCCCGGCAGTCCCTGACATGCCACAAGCTGCCTTCCCATTACACAAAGCAAAAAGCACAAGAAAAAGGACAAGATCGGGAAAACTATCTCCTCCCCACCACCACTTTCCCCTCACCAGCCCCACACCTCTGCCAACACACACAGAGAGCAAGGCTCAGGACTGTGAAAACAAAGGGCAGGGGGAAAATGCATCTCATCACCTGCTGCAACCAGCACCACCCTAGTCACTGGGCACCCAGTGATCCATTCCCAGGGGCCATGGAGCAGGGAAGGGTAGGAGATGAAGGCACCAAGGAGTGCACTTGTGCAGTCCCAGCCACCCTACCCTGCTCTGGAGAGTGGCCAGGCTGGCTCCAGGCAGGATCCCAGGGGAAGAAGAAATGAATGGAGAGTAAAATAGAGTGTGCTTGCTTCACTATGTACCACACAAAGCCATACAATGCAGCATTTGCACCCAAACTATCACAGATTCAAGCAGGGACATTATATGATGTAGTGGTAAACGGTGTGGAAGCCTGAGCTTGCCCAATCTTATCCCAAAGTGACGAACAAGCAACATCTGGAGGCAACACAGCGAGCATCCCATCTCTGCATCCCATTTTATAGGCTATGTGGAGACAGCATTCACACTTACATTTAGCATTTAGCTGTTAACAGGAAAGATAACTAGAGCATGTATTTTTTATTTATACCACTGTCTTAGACTTATGCATACATGGAACAATCAGTCAACTGGAGAAATATTAGCATTTCCAGCTAAAGTGGAATGAAAACATTTGCTGAATGTCCCCATGTTTCTGTAGCAAATCAGTAATAGGTATTTAAATTGTTGTTTAGACTTCAAAGCTAAGAATCATGAGGACATTCTCATTTCTTTCCTGCTGTTATGCTTTCAGGCTGTGCCTTTTAAATAAGACCTCGCATGTACAATTCACATAACAAAATAATTTATACTTAAAAGCTATGGATCTTATTTTCAGAGCAAGATGCCAGCCATCTCCCTACAATGTTCATCTTAATTGAAGCAACCGAAAAGCATCCACAGCAGTCTGTTATGTGGCTTGAATACCTTCTTCGTTAGTGTATCCAGACAACACAACATTTGTTTGCACTAACCACTCAGCATGCCAAGGAAGATCTGCTCAGGAACCCATCCCATGCTAGACAGCTTCCAGAAACCAGGACAGTTCTTGGGACTTGAGAACAAACCTGCATATCCTCATGATCATATTCTTGGGATCCATTAGTGTCATTTCCCAAACACAAAGAATTCTGGCCTTTAAGTCAAGTCTATTGATTTTTGTAGGGGGCTGGAAAGAGAAGAGGCAGAGTACCAGTGAGGGGTTTGATGCAGTAAGCATCTTTAGAAATGTTATGGATGTGTTTATTTAACTGAGAGGCTCTTTGCTGGATATATTCTTGCATATGTGATTATTTATTATTTAATGCTCTGCTTTAGACAAATTCTTTTAAAGGCTTTACTCTATAACTAGAAGAGTGAGGGATGGCTATATTTCACAGAAAACAGGGATGTGGCTTTTAAAATAGCTGAGAAAATATTTGTCTTTGCAAAACAGGACAAACACAAGAGCATAAATCAACAAGAACTCCTAATACATTGTCAAGGACATAGACCTTAAGAATGCAATTTACCTTATGTAACTTATGTAACTTGGAGATGTACAATTGCACAGAATGGTTATTTCTCTTCTAAGCAATGCAAACCAGTAAGTTATTAATTTGTGTTTCTGAAATGAGCAATGAAAACAAAATGCTTGCAGGTCCCAAATGCATTCTGTATTGCCCTCACTTTCCTGTGACTCCAACAGTACACCAACATCTCTTGTCTGGGCCTACCTGCAATAAAGCACCATGATCCTCTCTTTGATAGTGAACAGGACTATACTTCTCTCCTGCCAAGACATCAATAGCTCCACCCAGGCAGAAGCAGATCCTTTGGAGGGACCTGCAGCTCTGTTGTGCTGCTCAAGCCTTCGCCCCACAGGTGCTATCAAACACATAAAACAGAGCAGTGCACAGCTCAGCTAACATCTGCTGACATATTTTAAATGTAAGGACCAAGCAAGCCATTTATGAAGAGAACAACACAGGAGTTAGTTGTGTCCGTATTGTGTCCATTGCTTCCATATCTCTGGTGTAAGGGGACTTACCCTGACTGAAATGAGAAAATGAGCCAGGGAGCTGGAGAGATGAGTAGGACAGAATCCTTAGGCATAATTGATGACTGTTTTCACCTGATCTTCATGTGATGAAACTGAGCCTGTGACTCACTACATTAAATTGTATTTCCTAACTGCTACAGTAGAGTAAAGGAGAGTAAAAATATCACTCAGAAATTAAAAGTTCTGTTTTTCAATAGCAGGTGGATGCTGTAACGGAACAGGAGAGGAAGCAACAGCCATAGAGGCATCTTAACTTCAGCCAGCCCTACATTTCATTTAGCTAACAGTATGATCCTTACCAAAGACTTTGAATTTCTGACTTTTAAATAAAGAGACTAGTAAGAAACATACAGAGTTGTAAAGACACCAGATTCTTAAATAAAGATTCTTCAGCTCTTCACTTCTATCTGATATCTATCCAGATATACTCATCTGGTCTCTGTAATATTAGTATTAAGAGCATATAACACAAAATCAGAACAGAAATAGCAACACTCTTATAATGTCAATAACAAAAGAGGATTTAAGAAGCATACCTAGACAATAAATGTATGTTTTCATTTTTTAGCTGATTAGTAATCCTTCGGAGGTCTGTTACATTTCCTTGTGAGACAGACTAAATACAAATCAATACTCAGCTCTCAAACAAGGGAATTCAGTGGGCATTCTAAATTCTGATCAAAAACTATACTGGCCTCTGTGACAACAGTTCCATACTGTCACGACCTATTATTGAAACACTGAATTACTTTTTTTATCAGTGCAGTGGCACAAATGGAGTTTGCTCCCACATTTTCTGTGAGACGGATATCAGATATTATTGATTTTCTTTTGTGGTGGCTTCAAAAACTCAGTGGAAAACATACAGCTTAGATCTTTAATTTCTGAACTGGTTAAGCAAGTTTCAGTGTCTTATGCAATCTTTAGTATCTTTCTTATTCTCTCTGAAATTTCAGCTGTAATGGGACAACTTTGAATGAGAAGACCCCTCACTGTATTTTTTCACAGCTAATTGCAAAACTGAGGAACTTTTAAACCCAGGTTTAGTTACAACCATGTCAGCCTGTATAGTCACGAATAATATGCCCTTTCACTTAATGTTTCCACTGTCACTTTTTAAAATTTCTCTCAAATGTGAAGAGATTAGCCTTCTTTTTTATCATACGAGTGTATTCAAATTACTTTGTTTTCTTAACTAGTCTTTACAGATGCCTTTTTTTTCTATAGCATAAAAGAAACCAATTTATATAAAACCATTGCAGATAAAACTGCAGTTGTACTCACTTTTTTGTTCTAGCCAGAAGTATGATCAGTCAACTTGCTTGCACATAGCCCATGATTTACATGTATAAATAGTCCCAGGAATCGAGCACTAATGCAGGCTTTATATACAAGTGCCTCTTCCTGTAATCCCTTCATTTTGATCCTCCACGTGGTTACTATACTAAAGCAACACAGGAAGAGCTCAAGAAAGATATTTGGTGTGCATAGAGTCAGGGATATTTCCTGTTGTAAAAATCCTGCAGACCAAGTGAACAACATAGACTGAAGCAATACAGACTTTTTTTTGACATATGTCATTTTACTATGAAGCCGGTAAAATGTAGCAAGTATAATTCACTCATTCACAAATATTCATTTCACAAAAGCATCGTTTTGGTAATGAAAAGTCTGTCTCAATAAAGGGCAATATGTTAATGTAACAAAGGATTGCTTCATTCAGGAAAGCTTTTTGTGTATGGAAATATTTGTGGCTAAGATATTATGATAAACATTGCACATCTTCAGTATCTTAAGCTGCAACATCAGAAAGCCTTTTGCTGATCAAGATTTGACACTCATTGAAGATAAGTAAACAAAAATACCTTCATTATAGACTCATGTACAGGGAAGTTAAATGTGGTTTTTATCCACAAAGCCATTTGTGGCATAGTTGAAGAAAACCTCCAGTAATATTTGGTTTATCACTTTATCCAGTCACTAGTCCATGTGCTCCCCTGAGGCCACTGCATTTCAGTCCCTAAATTATTGTTTCTCATTCTGTGTTCCCGATATTATCTTGATATTCTTGGCATATGTTAATAACCCCCACAGGGCAGATAAACTGTTCTGATGGTCTCAAACTAATGAAAGAAAGGTTCTTACCAGGCATAGAGGAGATTCCTCAGAAACCCATTAACAGTTACAGTGATTCACTCAATTTTCCATTAATCCATATTTGCTGTGGCATCAGCCTCGCTCATTGCATATTAACAAATGTCACATCTGTTTAATCCCCAGTAAATGTAATTTTCCCTCCACTACTGTCCAGTTTGACAAGCATGACTTCAAAGATATGTATTATGGGACACATTCCAGTAATGTATCTGTTTGGTTTGGGGGATTTGTCCAGCTCTTGGGCAACCTTTACCCTCCCTATTTTTATCACAGTGGCAAAATACTGACTTAAATATGTTCTTGTATTTCAGGCACCACTGGTCCCTGACAACCCCAATCCTTCTTAGTATGGTCTCTTCTGCTCCCATCATAGGCTTTTGTCTAGGCCTTTTTCTCAGTCCCTGCTCCCATACCTGCCTCTGTTAGAAAGGCAGCAAAAAGAGAAAACCTCCCCAACATGGACTGTTTAGCTGCTGACAGCAGTGATTTATCAGGGACTTCTCAGCAACCCTGACCTAACAGCATTTCTGACATGTGACTTGAATTCAAGATTATGAAACATGAATTATGAATGTTACAGCTTATATGGGTTTTAAACCTTGATAGCTGTTGTCACCTCAAAGCATGCTCCAAGAAGAAAGGCTGGGTTTATACACACAAATATATACATACTTATATTGTATTTAAACAATGAAGCATTCTTTGAGGAGTATGACTGCACAACCCAAACCTTCAGCTAACAAATGGTAATGGATATGAAGTCTGTGTGTTCATACACAAACGACAGATTTATATGTTTATGTGATTTTCTTGAAGTGAAATTCTTATCGCCTCATCACATTATATCAGTGACTTTCCTCAGTATCAACAGACTTGATGACACTGGAATAGCAGAAATTATTATTAAAGTATAACAAGATTGTATTGGATAAACATGACTGGATTTATTTTACCAGTGGTGATATAACCCAAATATCTAGAGCAGAGCAGGTCAGTACATAGGAAATGAGCAGAGCAGCCTCTGAGCTGTCAGGGTGCCTTTGGACAAAGACGTGACAAAACTGATGTAGTTAAGTTTAGGTTTCCTACTAACGTTGACTCTTCAAAGCTGGGGGCCCTTGAGACAGGGCCCCTGAGAAAGGAAAAATAAAACAAGCTCAGCAACTAGTCAATCGGCAAAGGTTCGTAAGGCCACAGCCTTGATAACTGACAGCAAAATGAAAATGAAGTCCAGAGGGGTAGACAAGGGGGCTCTTACAATAACAAACAAAAAAGAGAAATACTTTCTTTCATACACTAGCCAAACTTGATGAAACAACTGAAAGATCTTCACTGCCTTAGAATTTTAGTTCTTGATGCCAGTATTTTCCATGTTTTAGCACTTTCTGCTCTGACTTAGCACATAATTTTGGAAAATATTGTAATTTATGGAAAGAGATTTAGTAGTGTTTGAGAGTAAAAGGAATGTAATTTTTTGTGGGTTATTTTTTTGGTTTGGTTGGTTGGTTTTTTGTTTTGTTTTGGGGTTTTTTATTATTTAGAAAAGTTTATCTAGAAGGCAGTAGTCCCAACTCCAACATGAGTTAATGACAGTTTAAGTAGAAGTATTTTTTTATTTGACTCAAATTATAATTAGGTAATTATAAGCAATCAAGTGAGAGCTGTATAAAAGCTACTAGCCACAGCTGTTAGCTACCTCATCCCAGTAAGAAATCAGCACTCCCTCAGCTGGGGGATTTAAGCAAACCTGTTTTATCATAGCAAAGTGTAAGCGCTCACGTCTTCAGTTACTCAGCTGAGAAATCAGTAACTTCTGGGAGCAGGGCAGTAAGTTTATTACAGTTCCACGTGGATCTGGAAAGGGCATATCTGACTGTGCCCACCAATTTGAGCTGTTCTTTCTCCATGGGTGACTGTCAGAGTTTGTAGTACATATTGCTACTAATATTGCTCTCTGGGCTGCTATGATAGTATGCATTTAAAATGCTGTTCTTCTCTGAAAAATTATTTTAATTAAAATAGTATTTGGGGTCCCATATTCTTTGTTCCTCACTAATTATCATAGCACATTTGTTCAGGCTAATGGGTGCTTTTGCTAACTGCCAGCTCCCAAATTAAACATGGGATCTGAAATGCCAGGCTTTTTTTGTCTCATGTCATATTTTGCTGCCATTCCATCCTCTGGGATTGCGCAGTCACTGCAAGGAGATCATCCTCCAAAGTCTCTTTGTACAAAACTCAGAGATGAACCCTGCTGAGTGTGTCTGACAGAACAGAGCATGTGGCCCAGTCACCGTGCTAGGTCTGTGGATGAAACAGTATCAAGAAAATATTTTGGAGCTTCAAGTAAGCAAGAAATAATCGCTCTGAAATTACCAGCAGAGAGCACAAAACATGGAAAGCAGAAATATATAATTTGGACATGGGCACCTCCCCAAGCAAACAGTGCTTAAAGATACAGTGATAGAACACATCCAGAGGAGTGGGTTTTGTGCAGCAGTTTGTCGAGTGGCTTTCTCCTTCCATCAGCTCTCCTGCAAGGGGTTGCAAATGATTATACACACATGGAAATGTAATGGAAGTAGGAGAAGATTTCTAATACAGCATAGTATTGAAAACCTGAATACATACTGGGTCTTTCATACAAAGTGTTGCTCAATACACTAGATTTTTCAGGATAAGACGTGTTAGTTACTTCAACATCTACATACCATATTTGTTTGCTTCAGAAATGCAGGTTAACATGCTTAAGTTATACTAGCCAAGCCTATCAAGCAGATCACAGTGAACTTTACATGGAAACTCTTATTCAGAAGTCAAGAAAATTTAACTTGGTGTACTAGGAACAGTCAGCAGACCCAGATTCTTCCAGTCTTTCCAAAAGGCTACTACCTTGGTGCATA
>VYZS01002130.1:8810-23881 GCA_013400695.1 Neodrepanis coruscans | reverse complement strand
CCTTGGTGCATACTTAGCCAGTGACCAACACAGAGAATAAAACACAGACCTTGCAAATAATGCTGTTGTTCTCCCTACTCAGAAATTATGAACTAGAGGAACAGGTGTAGGGGTGCACAGCGCATAAACTGGGGACAGATTGGGTCCCAAGGACATCCATGTGCAGTGCTCCCATGCATAGAAATGAAAGACACTGCACAGAGTAAAAGGATATACAGTAGATTAGTACAAAGAGCAGAGTGTAAATATAGTTGGAAAAGATATTGTACAAGTTTAAGATTAACCACTCTTTCTGTTGTGTATTTCCCTTCCAAAACAAAAAACAGGTGTACACTAATAAATAGAGCCATGAGCTAGTCCAGGAGCAGCCACAGCGACTTGTTCCCCCCATGAGAAGCCCAAACAAGGCTCCTGACAATCCTTTCTGTGGGCTCCCAGAGCAAACTGGCCCCCAAAGTAACATTGCTACTCACAGGATCCAATGAATGAAGTGATCAGACAATGCAGAGACAGAGGACATGCAGGCAGGAGAGGCTGGAATAAGAATATTGCGGAGAAAGAGGTCAAAGGAACCAACACTTGCACTTCCAAAGAGGATATGACGCTATTCAAGAAAAGTGATGGCTTCACCCCTAGCAAATTAAAATAGGTCTTTGCTTTCTAAATGTTTCAGTTAGTGTATCAGCCTGACACTTCCATAGAGATAATGACCTCATAGTTGCCTCAAAAACACTGTGCACTCAATCCTTAGAAATAAACTTACTGAAGATACTGATAGAGTCCACAGACACACAAGTACTTCAAATTACATTTGGAAAAATACTGCCTGAGGCCTGACCTATGCACCCAGTTTCTGGATAGACAGAAGTAAGAGGTTAATGCATTTACACCAGATGTGTCAAAACAATCTTTCTAAAGCAATACAGTCTAGTAACAACATATCAAGCAGGGACCGAGGCATAAGATAGAGATAGATTTCTGGAGGAGTCTGTGGTTTAGGCTGCCCCAGAGGAAGAGTTTATCCCTCCCAAGTAGTCTTTCACAGCCCCTCTCCAGGAGATGGCAGCCCCTTCAGGCTCTCTTGTTCAACCAAGGACTTCCAAATTCATGCCCATATGATTCAAGACAGCCCAGTTTCCATTTTTTGACTAACCTGGCTCTACAAGTAAATCTGAGTAAACACAAGGGCACATGGATATGTATACAAGAACTACTTTTTTTTTTTTTAAATTAAGAATATCTCTCATTCCATCCTGAGCAACAATGATGACTTGGGAGCCACTGCATGTCCCAACAGCCACAGACACAATCTGGGCAATGCTGCCTGCTTTCCCAAATTATGCTCCTAATCCCACAGCAATCAGATATAGATTGGCATTACCATTACTCACCTGCAGCCTTTGACATTTGCAATTCTTGCCATATGTGATTGAATGCCAGACTTGAAGATACACTCTTGGCGTTTTGCATACATACATGCATATGAGAGAGTAGGTTAAAGTGTGTGAAATTGGTTTTACTTTAAAATTACCTTCCCCTCACATACATCTCTACTACATTAGCTAGCTTTTATTTCTGAGATGTTGCACCATTTGCTATGTAATGGCCTTGATTTTGCTGAACATCATCCAGTGCTGTTATCGTACACATATGAAGTAAATGTATGACTCCTTAAAAAGCAACCATTTTAGTTTTGTATATTATTAATAAACCCTTCAGATGCTGTGCTCTGTACAATGGAATCTAATCCTTCTTTGAAGAAAATCAATCTATTTCATTTCACATAGCACAATAGCAACTGGATAGGTACAATGGTGTCCAATAATGTACCACTACATGTGCTGCAAGCAGTAAAACCAGGCCTGTGCACTCTGAGCAACTGCACCTGTGTAACCTCATAAACACAACAACTTCTGCAAATTTGATAGGAACTGAACAATGGCACTAAACACAGAAAATGTTGTATTTACAGGTTGAAAATGAATGCTGATCAGTCAGAAACGTGAATAATGAGAAACCTAAGGAGAAATGTATAATCAAAGCTTGAGCTTGACTGTCCTATGGGTTGCATCACCACTGTGTTGACACAAAACACAGCATCAAGATTTTGCATCCTTCATACCAGCCATCTGCACCTGCACAGCAAGAGGATTGTGATGTCCAACCTCATCCTTAATGCACCTTAATATCACTGCTTTACAAAAACACAATTCCACAGAGTGACAGAATAAATTTCAAACTTTTGGTTGCTCTGTAGAACTGTAACAATTACTTTAGTGCTCTTTTTTAGTTTCCTATTAAGTATGAAAAAATCACTCACATACGAGCAACACTGAGCACTGTTGAGCAGGACCCAGGTCATGATGTAATGGGAGTTCTGTTGCAATAGAGTGTCTCTGCCTCTCCCACAGTAAATATTTCCACTGCCAAATCATGCAAATTTTTGCAAAAGAGCCACCCCCAACTTTCAGTTATCAGAAGGACCTAACAGCTACAGAGAAAAAACAGAGAAATTCAAAGCAACTTAATAAAACTGGTAACTATAAAACAGTAGTTCATGTTGCATAAAAGCTCAGTCTGTCTCATCAGGTCCTTTCTTAGAACAGAGAAGCATTTGCAACAATGCTCAAGAGAGCACTTGAAGAAAAATTATTCTTTCCTAATAGCACACTGTCACTAGGATTGCTATATCATACATGTACAAAAAACCCCCACAGCAGCAGTGATGTTAGTGATGACTTCAAAATGCCGAAGCTAAAGTCTTCTAAGCTCTGGTATTCCCACTGTGTACACTTTGCTGCTGTCTCATTTATTTAACATGTCAAACAGGGTGATGAGTAACAATGCCACGGATTTATAGCCCAGAGGAAGAAGCAACAGTAAAAGTGATTATGCAGCTGGAAGTGCATGTTAAACCTGACTTAAGGACTGCTTTTGTAGCAGACTGGATACATCATTTGTTTGTATCTTGATAATGTAACTTAACAAGTAACTACCAGGTGATAAAGTGTCCCAGGAAGTCTAATAATTTCCAAGAACATTCCATTGCAAACCAGAATTTTACCCAAAACTTCTACCAAGAACAACTATGAAGAATGTTATTGCACAAGCCAGGACTTTCTGGGTATATGTGTTTCTTGCAATATACCTGCTATTTCCTGAAAGTATTAGGACCGCTGTGTTTATTTGGGACTGCCCAGAAAGTTTTGGAGTGGTAAATTAAAAAAATTTATATGAGGTCATCAGTAAACACAGGCAGCTATGTGAGTTAATCTGCATTTACCCATAAAACACTAGATTTAACTTAATCTGGTGCTACACGTTACTTGGCGGTTCAGTTCAGGATGTGAGACACTTGAAAAAGTTGTAGAAAAACTCACAACACTTACCCTGACAAAATTCCCAGGCAGAGAATATCTAGAGAAACACAGAAGCAGAATGATGGTAAGCATAAGTAGCAAAGTCAAAGCAGGGCCTTGCCCAGAACTGCAGGAAGCCAGAAATACATGAGAACTGAAGTACCAGAATGATCAGTCAGTTTAGCTTGAACAGAAGATGACCAGATTTTTAAACACCACTCCACCTACCCCCCAAATAATCCTAAATATAAGTTTTACACAAAATTTATAAATTTCACAATCTGGTCATCTTTTCATTATATGAGAAATTTTATTTTGGAAACATGTAATTTACAGATGGCTCATTAATTTAGAGTACAGATCAATAATGAAAAAAGAAAAAATAACTTTCTATTTACTTAAATCACTTGAACAGTACTTCATTTAATTTATGGTTGCTTTAGGTCCACTGCTGTATAAAATTCCAACAACTATAGTATCATTCAAGTGAATACAGATACAGAGCTGCATAGGCAGAAGTTAACAGAGCTCAGTTAGTGTTAAGAATGTTTAAGAAAAATCTCAAGAATTAGAGATGTGTGTGAATTATAAGCATCCATCTTATGAAAAAAAAAAAATCTGTATTTCTGTCTTTTTTTCCACTTTAAAAGGCTGGAACTGTGACATATTCTACTGAATAGACATTTCTGATAAATAACAGGGTGTCATGCAACCTCCCTGGATAGCTGTCACTCAGCACATCAAGCAATCTGCATTGTTCATAGCCTACCTACTGCACTGGATAGGTAGGAGGAAAAAGCAGGCTTCACTTCCATTAAGACTTGCAACAGAATTGCATACATCTCCAGGAATATTTTGATTTCAACATACAAGATTTCTCTGAACAAAAGCTCTCTTAAACATTGTGTTCAGCACATATGCACACATGTTCATGCCCAGAGAAACTGTTCAGTACAGGTGGGAGTGTACAGTTGTCAGACCAAGCACAATCCTTTTTATTTTGTTTGTGTGAGTTGTTGAGCGATGAAGATAAAAATAAAAAGCCAGAGGGATCATCTTTAGGAAGAGAACATTATCAAAGCACATCTTTTATCCTAAAGACAGGAAAAATATTGGGGAAAAAAAACAGACCTCCTTGTAGATACCTTTTTCCTATACAATAAGAGGTCTTTAGATATAGAATGGAGGCAAGGTAAGGGCTGCATAGGAAACAGTGGCTTACCAGAGTTCCCACAGATACAGACCCAGCTACAGCTAAAGGACTCAGATTATTATGTTAATAAATTACAAAAATTAATTCGGAAACAAAGCTTAGACTAACAAAATTTGCTCCTAAATAAGCAAAGCTCGGTTATCCCCTCCCTGAGCTATTGCCTTCATATATAAACACAGGAACTTGTGACTTCTCTGGTGAGCAATCCTGGAAATCGAACAGAACACACGTGATGTTTGCCTGATCTAAATATTTTCCAACCTAATCCACATGTTATTTTAACTGGCTCTTCTCTACTGTCATGGAGTTTAGCAATACCTTGCTACATCCAAACCCTCTGCCTGAAGTTCATGAACCTTTGGTGTGCCACCCTAAAGGAAAAGGGGTCACAACTTCTCAAGTGGAGCCAACATTCTCCTGCTGACCTTAAGATGACCACCTGGGCTTAGTTCGCAATACTTGGACACCTGGCACATTTTTCTGCAATGGGAATCTTTTATCTGGGAAGTATGAAATTATTGCCAGAAATCTGGGTAAATCCCCAGTCCTCTGACCTGCAAAGAGCACTTGCAAAGTTCTGACTCACTGAATACTGGTGGCACAGTGTTTGAACCAGCTCTGCTGACAACCTGCAACAACAGGGGGGAGAGGTGTGACCTTTGTCAGTTAAGAGCAACAGGCTGCTAATTTTGAAAGCCAGTGATAAATCAACGTCAGCGAATGAAATTACCAGAAGTAAGAGAAAAGATCAAACTCTGAAGTAAGGAGCTTGAGTAGCTTATGAACAGAATTTACAATAACATCAATGGAGTTTCTTCCCTCATATTCCCAGCCAAGAAAAATAATACTGACTTCTGCATCTCATGCCCAGTCTTCTACTGTCACAAACATTCACACCACACAAAATCTTCTGTAAAACACCAAGTGCACAGGCAGAACTAGGTAAGCATCTCCACTTCTCTCATTGGGAAGTTGTTGCAGAATTTTACTCCACTGAGAGTTAGAATTATGTTCTGATCTCTAGTTTAAAAATGTCCCCCTTGTTTTATTTATATGCATTTGTTTATATGCTAAGACAGCCCTATAACTGAAACACTCCTAAGCATTCCCTGATTTTTATCTTCCAGACATGTAACAATCAAATCCTTTAAGGCCTTGCTTTTCTAAACAAGCAGCCAAACTCTCAATCTCACCTCCTTAAAAAGGCGGTTTGTTCCTTGTATCACACTACTTCCATTTGTCCTATTTGCAAGATAACCCGGCTTTTTCCTTCCCCTTAAGAAAGGGATATCTTAATCTTCCTTCCTCTGGATTACAATTCCAAGCTTTGAGTCATCAGCATATTTCATTAGTACTGTTATTTTATTCCAAACGTCTATTATACTAAATTGGTCCTAAGAACCAACAATAATTTCTCTAGTAAGTTCCTTCCAGCCAACATTTCAGCTTTCATCACTAATTGCTCTCATATGCCCCTTAACCAATTCCTTACCTCAGATTTTTCTCCCACTAATCTGATTCATTGTATATAACAATTCTCTGTGTAATAAAAAACATTTAGGTCAATAAAAGAACTATCAAAAAAAACCCCAACAAAATAAAACAATGTCAAAAAACACCTTTATTAAAGGAAATGCTCAGGCAAATGCTTCACAAAGCCATCTTCCAGAACCACCAGAGCAGTAACGAAGTAAAAGCATCTACTAACTGGCCAATGGGGACTACGCAATCTCCTTTTCCCTTTTGTTGACTTCTCCCAGTTTGAGCATAGAAATTAAGTGTAGCATGGCTTTAACCTCAGCTTTGGTTATTTCCATTGCAGGAGCACTTGTGCCAAACCTGACTTGGAAGGATGCTGGCTGCTCAGCTAAAGCTGCTCCTGAAGTTAGTTTTATGCCAACATTTGACAGTTTCCACCCAAATGACAGACCTTTTATTGTGTTTTAGTCTGCTCCTGCAGCTATGAGGACAAACATCTCCTGTTGGGAGATGGGAGTGAGGAAGGAGGGACCAATAAATTCTTAGATAGCTGAAGTGCGGTTTGCAAGAGCACCTTCAATAACATGCTAGAGATGACATTTTCAACTGATCTCCCTAAGTCAGGAGAGTCAAGGGTGCAATCAAGGGTGCAATTCCATGTTACAGGTTAGGATAAAGTGCCACCAAGACCTGCAGTGTGCCCCTGTTCAGCCCACCACTGCTAGCAACAGCTCCTGCCTGAACTTTCAGAGGCCTGATATCAGGAATTCAGGCAAAGGAAAAACTATCACTTTGTTTTTTGTTTTTTTTTTTTCCCCAGAAAGCTGATTCTCTTTTTCAATCAGTTTGCCAGGAGCGCCAATGCCAGTGGAGCAGTTTAGAACTTTACTGGAATAAGTCTACTCATCAGCTCATCAGGCAGCTGTGCTGTCTGCAAAAACAATTTATAAACAGATTAAAGTAGAAGGCATGCAACTTTTTTTTTTTTTTTTTTTTTTTNTTTAAAAAAAATAAAAGAGAAGGGAGGCAACTTTTTTTTTTTTTTTTTTTTTTTTTTTTTGTGCCAGTGGAGCCTGTGGGCCCAGATTTGCAGCTAGGTGATCCTATCCACAGCTGTCTACCTTGTCCCCTTGCCAAAAAATACTTTTCCTGTAACAGGGACAACAAAAATGGCTATGTCTGTGCTCAGATGGCCTATGGTATGGTCTGAGGTCTGTTGTCCCTACTTCAGGCAACATCTAAGGTCATGGCAGCAAAATGCAGCAGGGATGTCCACTGAAAGATTTGGGTTGGGATGATTAGAGATGTAGATATTATTTCCTTAGGAAAATGACTGGAATGCTATCCTGACCATACATTACTCTTGTGTCCATTTAACTCTTGCACCCACTTCTAAAGGACCTATGTTAAAAGATAACTTTTGCATCATGAAGCATTGTGTTGTCTAAGATACTGCACTAGAAATATTGCAATAGTCCAGGAGACCGAACCTATTGAATCCTCAGAATGAAAAAAATCTGCATTAGGAATGAAAATATTTCCCATTTCCTAGCAGAACTTTAAAAGCACACAAATACTCCAGGCAGTCAGATTGCAGCTGTAAATAAATTTCTCTCACAGAATATGTAATTTCAAATGAAATATACTAGTATTTTTAATTAATGTGCTTCTTTCTAAAGATTTCTCATGACAAAATTGTGAATGTTTAGCAACATTAGGAAGTTTTGCTGTATCATTTATTCTACATGTAAAGACTTGAGCCACCCAAGAAGTGCAGTAATCTCCCGGTATACATTGTTTGAAAGGCTGTATTGTTTTCATGTAAAAGAGTGAAGGTGGAGGAGTCTATGTTTATGTACTTAGGTACATTCTTGACATACAATCAGGAAACTCTTCTGAAAGTATTTCCAAACATATCTCCAAATAATATTCAATACTTTAAATCCCACTCACGTGTAATCCTGTAATCTGAGATGAATCAAGTTCCTCTAAAAGAAAAGAAAGTCTTGCTTTTGGAATGTCTTGCTGAGCACTGTCATGGTAGAACTAGAACTAGGTATGAAAATGAAAATCAGAAATTCCAAATCACACCAAAGCATTAAAAGTATCAATATAAATTGCTAGACCAAATTGCCACATTTCACATACAGAGCATATGGCGAATCCAGCACAGTCCTCCAGCAGTGCCTCTACAAGCTTTGCACTCTCAAGAGCCCCTAAATGCTCTCATGCCACACATATTCTTTATTTTATGCTGTAAAACATGCTCTGGGTGGCTGTGAGATAGCCACCTCTTTATTCCCTGTACTTTCTATTATTTCCCTTTTTTCTTATTTTTTTCTGTTTTTCATGTTTCCTTTTAAAGTTCAACATCCAGAGTCCAGAGGAGATGCAGAGTCAAGTGCTATGTGACATGGTGAATCCAGCCAGTACATTCCAGTGAGCCTCAGAGGCATGTCTTGGTTTATTTCACCTCTGAACTAAATACGGATGCAGACTTGGAGACATAGGTACTTGAAAGCTAACAACACACAACCAGTGTGATCCTTGTTCATCTTAGGAAGATCAATCTCACCACATAAATCAGAGGATAATAGACAATGGCACCTTCCACTTCACATATCCTGTACTTGGCCAGAACTAGGTTTCTCTTTTTCTGTGTGCTAAATCTATATCCAAAGTCTTGAGTTAAAGTAACCTGGAAGGCTGTCAAAATAAGACAGTCAAATGGATTGACCCTTGTTATGGTTTGGCTTAAACACCACAGGGGAAGACAAAGAAAAAATAACTCTTTTTCCCATGCCTACATCCGGCTGGGAGGAGTAGCCAGGTTACCAAGGTTACCTCTGCCTGGGTTTTTCCCATCAGCCCCGGAGACTCACAAGGAATGCTGGGAAGGGGCTGGGATTATAAATGCAAGAAGGAGCCCTCGCTCGCTCTCTTTTCTCCGGGACCTGGAGCTAAAGGCAGGGTGCCTCTACTCAGCATGGCCTTGAGGATTCCACACACCCCCCCCCTCCCCCAGACTTTGCTGCTGCTGTCTCTTCTCCACGGAGTTCCCTGAGGTCGCCACTGCTTTTCATCTCCCCCAGCCTGAGAGGACCCCTTTGGGAGGACTTCTTCACAGACACACCACCCCTGAAGGGACTGCTGCCGCCTTTTCCACAGATACATTTTATTTTTGGGGTTGTGGGTGCCAGCCTCTGGGCCTCTCCTGTGTTCTTGGGAGGGGTGTCCTCCTCCTCTGGGTTGTAGTTTGTTTTTTTTTCCCCTTTCCCCACGGCGAGGGTGGGGGGTGGGGCCACTTTGTCCAGGGTGGGTATGGTGTAGCCTCTGTTCCCTTCCCCCTTCCCTTCTCGAGTTACACATGGTCGGTGTGGGGGGGGTGGGGCCATCTTGTCTGGGGTACGGTGTAACCTCTATCCCCTTCCCCCTTCCCTTCTCAGGTTACAGTGTGGTGTGTGGGGGCGTGTGTCAGAGGGTGCCCTGGTTGGCAGCCACAGCGCCCTCTGCTGGCCATAATTGGGCAATTACACCCATTTATTCCCCCATATATCTACCTTTTAATAAATTGTTGCCTTCCCTATCCATCTCTTGTCCACTGATAAACCTAATATTGTCCTAAACCAGGACAACCCTGTAGACCTGTGCAGCCACATGTCTACAAAGCCACTCCTGTGTCGGCAACACTAGCATAAGGCATCCTCAGCTCCCTGATGCCTCATTCCCTTCTCTTCTCAAGGCTGAGCACCATCATACGTCATGGTGCCAGTGTACCTACCTCCAAGTGAGATTGCACTGTGAAACAGGTCATGTCACTGAGGCCATAGGAAGTTTGTGGACATAGCAGAGAGAGTGGTAACTTGGAGTAGGTGTTAGAGGAAGGCTGAGTTTGGATACTTAACCAATAAGCTTTCTGTCAGCACAGTTTACAGAACTAATCGGTTCTTCAATCCCTCAGGTTATAAAGTGCAGAAACTTGCAGGGAGGGGAAAGACAATGTAAAAGGTGAGGATTCTGTTTCCATCTCCCATAATCAGAAATGTCTCCGCTAACTTCATCCCAGAATACTAAACCTAGAGGTTTTTCCCAAGCAGCCGAGCTGTTGGTCTATGACTTTTTCTCATTTATCTATCATCATTTTCCCCTACAAGTTAATTTCTCCTATTAGTTCAATGGCTTTATACTTAAAATATAAATATTATAAAGACTAAACTTGTGTAAATATTTCCTATATAAATATTATAATTTACTATGGTAAGTGATTTCTAAGTAAAAAGCTGATCTCAGTCAAGTTTATCATATTAGTGCTATGGACAACTCAGGGGAAAAAAAAAAAAAAAGAAGATACTGTATAGAAACAGGTTTTGCTTTATACAACGTATCATCTTCTATGTTCTGGACCATCCAGCCCTGCCAAGAATTACTTCAGCTGGAAAATATCCTGGTAGGCAGACATAACTTTAGATACCCATGAAGTAGAAGTCTGAAACTTCAAATTTCAGCACTTTCTTCATAACAGTAAGGGATAAAAGAACTCCACTTCAGCTGGAAGATAAATAAAGTTAAGTGAAAATATTATTGCATAGTAGTGCAGCTAACAAGTCTAGCAATAAGAAACAGAGAAACAACAAAGTGAAATTAAAGCAACCTTAACTCATTTACAAAGTGTAAAAGAACTCAAGATACACAAGCTTCCCATTTTGTGTAAGGTTTGCTTCTCTGGTTCTACATGCGTCAACACTGTTTGGGTTTAATAAAATCATAGAACCATAAATGATTTGGGTCGGAAGGAATCTTAAAGATCATCTACTTCCACTAGGCCAGGTTGCTCAGAGCCTGATCCAGGCTGGCCTTGAACACTGCCAGGGATGGGGCAGCCACAACTTTTCTGGGCAACCTCTTCCAGTGCCTCACCATACTCACAGTAGAGAATTTCCTTCTAATACCTAATCTAAACATACTCTCTTTCAGTTTGGAGCCATTCCCTCTTGTCCTATTCACTACATGACCTTGTAAAAATGCCCCTCCAGCTCTCCTGTAGGCTTCCTTCAAGTAGAGAAGTCTGCTTATAGGATCTCCCATAAGCCTTCCCTTCTCCAAGCTGGACAACCCCAACTGTCTCAGCCTATCTTCATAGGAGAGGGACTCACAAAAAAGGCTGGTTTCCTGACAGCTTACTTTCAAAGAGTGTAAGAGCATGAAATACTGTGTGATGGCATAGATTTTCATTTCAGGGTTTTCATTAAAAACAAATACAAACAAACCAAACAAAACCAAGCATTTCAACTTCAGAATATGTCTGGATTTTCAGGCCTTCAAAGCTTGGTTACTGCCAGCCTAAACCTCTAGATGTACTTGTTTTCAAATATTCAAATAACTGCAAAAGACTAAACCCACTTATAGATCACAGGATGGAAGGGACTGAGTTGTGCACAGCAAGTAATGTTTACTGTTTACCAGTATAGTACCTCAACATCTGAGGAGATATTAAAGCACCACCTCATAAAACTACTGAGAGATGCTGCTGTCATGGTGTTTCAAAGCTGAGTTCCATAAGTTATCATACAACTGGGTTTCCCAACACTGAACAAAAAAAATTACCCCTTTATAAGGCAAGATGCCAAGCTATGCAATTTCTATTCAATTAACAGCTAAAGAATTCAATAGCAATTAAGACTCATGTTCCCTGTGTTAAATATTCTCCTTCAGTGCAAGTAACTAATTTTTTTTTCCCTTTTAAAAAACACAGTGATGTTCAGAACATGAGGTTTGGAAAACAGGCCAGAAATTATGACAATGATCAAGCATAATGGTCACCTAGTTCAACAAATAAGCACATTTTTATTTTTAAGTGGAGAAGGGTAAGAGCAGTGGAAAGACCCCTTACATGACTGGAAGGACCACATAGCTGTGATCTCTAAGAATACATAATTTCAGGGAATACTCAAAAGGGCTCACATCATCATCTTAT
Source organism: Neodrepanis coruscans (assembly GCA_013400695.1). NCBI lineage: Eukaryota > Metazoa > Chordata > Aves > Passeriformes > Philepittidae > Neodrepanis > Neodrepanis coruscans. Next base: position 11,856 of record VYZS01002130.1, on the reverse strand, counting down.
TCTTCCTAGTGAATACTCAGCTAAAGGATATCTGAATTTTTGTAATTGTTGCCAAGAATGCTAACAGATTTAGCACTGACAAGTCATTGAGAGGACACAGGAACAACCTGGCACTAGATGTGAAGTTTCTCCTCTCAAGTGAGTGCTTACTGATTTATTGAAGAGAACCTCACCCTACCTTTTCCCCTATTCTTCAGTATCAAGGGTCACAACACTCTTCACTTGAGCCAATGTTGTCCTTAAAGGTAAGCCTCAACCTTCTGACTGCAGAGACACATCAGTTTCAAAGTATCTCAAATGTTTCCAGGGATGGGGCATCTACCACCTCTCAGGGCAACTTGTTCCAGTATTTTACTATCCTCACTGTAAAAAAACTCCTTTCCTGTATCTAAACTAAATTATCTCTACTTCATTTTAAAACCATTGCCCTTTGACCTACTGTAAAAAGGTTTGTCCCATCTTTACTATAGACCCTTCTAAGTACTGAAAGGCCATAATGAGGTCACCCTGGAGGTTTCTCTTCTGCAGGCTGAACAAATACAACTCTCTCAGTCTTTTTTCATAGGAGAGGTGTTCCATCTCTGATCATTTTTGTGGCCCTCTTCTGGTCTTACTCCAACAAATCTACGTCTTTCCTGTGCATTTTTCCACAGAAGGACAACAAAGCTGGTAAAGGGTCTGAAGAGTGACGAGTGGCTGAGGAAGCTGGGGTTGTTTGACTTGGAGAAGAGGACACTCAAGGGTGATCTTATTTCTCTCTACAACTACCCAAAAGAAGTTTGTACCCAGGTAGGGGTTTGTCTCTTCTCCCAGCTGACTAGTGACAGGATGAGAGGTCATAGTCTTAAATTGAGCCAGGGGAGGTTTAGGTTGGACATTAGGAGAATTTCTTAATGAAAAGGATTATTAGACATTGGAATGGGCTGCTCAGAGAGGTGGTAGAGCCACTGCACCCAGGAAGTGTTTAAGGAAAGATTGGATGTGACACTTAGGTCAAGTTGGCAGGTGGTGTTCAGTCACAGGTTAGACTCAATGATCTCAGAGGTCTTTTCCAACCTAATTGATTCTGTGATTCCCTGCCCCGCCTCTGCCATGCAATTTCCAACTCCACTATCTGAGCCTTGTCACCTTGCAGGTATGCTCCCACCTTACTGCCAGCACACAGGAAAGCCTCTCATCCCGCATGAAAAAATATGGATCTGAAATAGAGATCACAGAAAACTCAGACATCTGCAGAATCTGAAACTGAACTGTCAGAGACCATGACACTCCATTATTTCTCAATACAAGAGGATGATGATCATGATAATAATATTTGCAGCACTATGATTTACTCCAACTTAGACACTTCACTGATGTTTCCCTGTTTCTAAAAAGCCTCTTAGGTTCCCTTGCCAACACTGATGCTTGGTGGTGGAGTGGAAACGGGGAGAGCATAAGGGATGCAGCAGAGAAAGGCTCTTCTCTTGGCTGCCTAAAACATGAGTCTTGATGCTTCATTAATCCTTTGCATAATTGTCCTCCCAACTGAACTGTTGCTGTCAATCCTATCTCAGGTTGCACAACAGAAATTCATACCAGGCAAGCACTACTAGAGAAGCAGTCACCAGAAAAACAGCACTGAGTGCTCTTACCGCTCTGTTCCTCCACCTCTCCAGCTGCATACATGGAGGCAATAATTCTCAATTATACTTCCCTCCCAGGGCAATATGAGATCACTGTACTAAACTGCAATCTCTTCACGAAAGGTTGTTTACACAGGCGTGTCAGTTTGGCTATGGGGAAGAGTACCTCTGTGGACAGGTTTGCCTATTTCCCACTGAGAGACACTAAATACTTATGACAGCTAAAAATTAAGATGTTTTCCTGATTTGTTTAATCCAGTTTTAGTGTAACTGTTTTCTAAAATGATGGTCACACCTTCCCATCACTTCTGTCTTCATGATGCCAGTCTACTCCCCATCGCAATGCCAGAAACTCTGTGAGTATGTGATAAAGGACTTGCTGTAAATTCAACCAGTGGCAAAAAAGGAGCAAAAGATCTGTTTTCTATTGGTTCATTTCTCTGATCGAACACCTTGCTATGCAGTTGTGTCTTTACTGGGCACTGAAACAGGAAGCAAAAAGAACACGAACTGCCTTAAATCAGGAAATAGCAACCTAATGAAACCTCATTTTAAAATACTGTAACAGTGGCTGAAAGTTTTATTGTAATCGGGTCCCCAAAGCTCAAAGTATGAGCCCAATTAAGGAATTGGTGCCACATGGTAATCTTCACCTGCAGGACCTCAGAGACCCCTCAACAGTCTGATGGGTGCAGTGTAAACAAGACCCTTGGACTTCTTTCAAAATTGAGTTAAGGGTGTCTTAACGTTCCAAAGCGTGTCCAAAGTGTTCAGGACGCTATTGGAACAGAATTAACAGTTCATTATAGGTAGTTGATGTCCATGTGTGTTAAGTATATATTTTTAGAAGGTTCCGTAGTCAAGGTTCGTCGATACAATCACCATTGAGTCGATCCACAGGTACCGGGAACATAGAAAGGAAAAAAGGGTAATTTAAAAATTAGTTTATTGTAATACATACCTTGAGGTATGTTCCCACTTGATGCATTCTCATACATCTGTTACAAAGAACAGATCGTCCCTGCAGTGCTAGAAATGTAAGCATTAGTGCAGATGTGAATTAACAACTTTTTCCAAATGAGCTCTAGCAAAATTTTCAACCAAGTTAATGCAAATAGCTTGCAAACTTCTCACCATTAGTGCAGTAAAAGCTCAGATCACATCACTGTCACATTATATTAATAGTGCTATGCAAAGAAGAGAACAAATAGCAGTTATTGTTATCTGAGAGTCATGATGCAAACACCCTGTGGTGGTTTTACCACAAATTCAGCAATTTTGGAGCAGAGACTCTGAGAAAAGTCACAAACACACCCCAAAATGAAGAAAACACACAAATACCACAGTTTATTTTGCGCAAACACCAAAACCCGACAAATAAAGTGCAAAACAGACAAACAAATTAAATTTTCCAGGGCCCG
>VYZS01002129.1:36794-63841 GCA_013400695.1 Neodrepanis coruscans | reverse complement strand
AGGAGAGGCCGGGGGAGCCCGGCCCTGCGGCGGGACGGTGTGCGGGGGCTGCCCGGGCTTGGGCGGGGGCTGCGGCCGCTGCAGCTCCTGAGGGATGAGGCGGGATCGCCTCCCGCTCCCTGTGATCCGGGAGTGCCCGGCGGGCCCCCTCCCCATCCCCCCGGCCCCTTCTTCCTTCCCTCCCGGCCCAAAGCACTCGCGGAGCTTCCCCGGCACTCCCGGGCTCGCTGGCCGGGGCAGAGCCGCGGGATGAGCTCCTGGGGCTGCTGGGAGGATCCAGGTGCTTTTCCACCCGCCACAGGTTTTTTGGGGCTTTCGGAAGTCCCGTGGGAGAAGGCCCTGGTCCAACTTCCCAACAGGCCATTGATTTGGGTGAAGAGCTGCCTGAGGTTCCTGTGGGGAATCCGAGGCGCGAACCTCGCTGAGTTTGGAGCTCGTTTATTAAATATCAGCTCCATTACATGGGAATAGTGTTCGCAGTAGTTTGGGGTGAACCCCTCCCGTCCCTCGTGAAGATAAGGGTGTTTTTCCAGAAGCAGTTGTGCTGTAAGTGCTGGTTTTGGTCAGTTTTGAGTCAGTAGTTCAATTAAATGTTTCCCCACCTGGGGCTGATGCAGAGTGAGGTGTCCTGTTGTGTTGCCTCGTGAAGGCACCGACACTTCAGCTCAGTGGATTCCTGCTGGGCCACTTGGGATTATTTGGGTTTTAAAGCTTCATTTGTGTGTGGTTGTTTCACACAGTGTTTTGGATAACGTTCTGTAAGGTTAAAAAAAATCCCTGCAGTTTAAAGCCTACTCTTAAAATTTTTTTTCTCACTGTTTTGATGATTAATTTGAATTTTTATCTCATTTTTAGACACAGCACTATGAACCAAGAAAAACTGGCCAAGCTCCAAGCACAGGTCCGAATAGGGGGAAAGGTAAGAAAAGCACCAGAGATGCTCTTAAAAACAGAGGCTGCAGTTCACAGAAGGGGGAAAAAGCACACACTCCTGAGTCCTGGCCAGCACAGTCTGTGTGTGGTGTGTCTCTTAGTGCTGCTACCTGAAATGCAAGTTTTTTTGTTCAGAGCTGCTGGATGAGCAGTTTGCAGCGTTCCTTTAATTCAGTGACTTGTTGTGACCTGTGAGAGCTCCAGCTCAGCTCTCAGGTGTTCCAGCTCTGCCTTTCTGTCCTCCATGGTGGTGGTTTTCAGTGCCTGCTCCAGGCACTGAGTCTGCACTGAGCTCTTCCTTTTCTCTGAGCCAGCAGGTTGTTAATATGACCAAAAAAAAGGGCACATAGTTTGTTCAGTGTGAGTGCTCATCCCCTGCCATAGAGGGGATTGTACAAAGATTTACAAGGTAGAAATTCCAACATTTTTGTCTGTGGAACATTTTAAAACACTTGGTTACCAAAGTGTGACCTTTTAAATCATCATGTTTTTTCCAAGATGAAGCACAAATAAAGCTCTTGGGGAAGCTTTCTTATGTATTGCTTAATATTAAATAGTACTTCTGTAATCCAGCTTGTAGGAAGGGAAAGCACACTCCTGTTTTGGTGTCTTTTTGGTCTTTTATGCTTAAAAGAAACCTTAAAATTGAGACTGATGACCAAAGGCATAACTAGAGGGGAATAAGGGGAGAAGCATTTTTGAGGACAGAAATGTTTGGTAACTTGAAAGGTGTTGCTCAGAATTCCATGTGACTTTCCCAGCTGGTGTTGAGGATTCTGAGCACAACTGACTCTTGTCTCTTGACCCTTCCCCAGGGAACAGCTCGCAGAAAGAAGAAGGTGGTGCACAGAACAGCTACAGCTGATGACAAAAAGCTCCAGAGCTCCCTCAAAAAGCTTGCAGTAAATAACATTGCTGGCATTGAAGAGGTACAGTGATGAGTGTTTCCTGTTTGGAACCAAGGTCACTTTTGTTTGGGGGGTGGTGTGGTGGAGTTTGCTTTTCTTTTTTGACAGCAGTTTTATCTTCCAAACAAAAGCTTCAAAATCTGGTTATATATAGGTAAATTATTTGGTTGATTGTTGTCTAGTTGACATAATGTGTGTTTGTACCTAGAGAAAGGAGGGAGAAGGTTCTGCTGGCCAGAGGGTGGGTGTGGGAGTTAGTCAGATGTGTCCTGTGTGTGTCTTGCATTCAGTGCAGAACAAAACTTGTCCTTGGACTTTCATGAGCTTGATTACCTATTCTAAATTAGAGCAGAGCAGTGAATACATCTGTTCATCTAAAGGGCAAGAGTGTTTTGTGCAGAATATAAAAAAAGTTTACAAATAACCAGAATAAAAACCTGTATCTGTATTATCAAAAGTGGGACCTTTCACTACACAGAAGTTGCAGTAGTTACAGGAGACGACATTTCCTAAAACACTGCAGAGACTGCAAAACCAGCTTCTGTGTTTTATGTAAGCAGGAATGGGAAGGTTTCAGATGTTCCTTGAATGGCTCTAATTTACATGAATGAATGAAACACATTTTCCACAACTCTGTGGAGTGACAGGCCTGCCTGGGAGAAGGAGGAGGAGGAGGTGTTCCTCCCTCATGAACTCAGTATTGCTGTAGTACTGGGTTAAAGAAGCACAGTATTTAATCTGTGATTAATTAATTTAAGCAGGATTGCCAATTGCCTGCAGAGGTCACATAGTGCATCCTCTTCCAAAGGCAAGTGCAGGTTCAGTGCAGTTTTCAGTCCTCTGTTGCAGAAACACTTCAGTTTGTCAAGTTAGATCTGTATTTGCTGAGCTATATGAACCCAAAGAAAGACACAGTTCTGGGGGGGTGGTTGGGGGTTTTTTTTTCCCCATACAGGATCTTTATTCAGGCACAGTTATTAAGGATTTTAAGTAGCTCGATGTGAAGAAATGTTTCTACCTTTGTAGCTAAAGGCTTAAATTGCAGTATGTTGTGTTCAGGTGAACACAAGTTGTCCTTGGTAGGCTTTGTGCAGATAGAAAGCATTTGGTGAGGGTGGTAATGGTGAGTCAAACATGAGTAACTCAGCTGTGATTTTTAAGAGGTTTTTAAGTGACAAGATGACTGTGCTTGAAGCCTTTACCATTTCCTCACGTGTGAAGGGCAGGACAGGGTTTAGTTTTGCAGGGAAGTGACACACCTGGTTTTCATGTTTAGAACATATTTTGAACTCTGCTGTTTTGTGAGGATTGAGAACTTGGATGTTTTTTTATTTTAGATCTAATTTTTATTTCCCAAATTTCTGTTTTCTCCCTGTAACTTCTACTAAAAACATGGCTTACTGATTTTGTTACATAAGTTTAGTATCACTGTTGTGTTGGAGGGGTGGAACTCTCTCTGCCTTTGGTCAGACAAAGTTATTTTCCACATTTCCATGGTTTAGCCATGCCCAGAAGAAGAAAAAGCTTTTTAACTTTCCATCCTGTCTCCCAGTAAGTTAAAAAACCTAACACAGACCCACACACAGGTGCCAGTGCAGACTCTGACAGAAGCAGCAAAGCAGGTCACTGGCTGTAAAACTTAATTCTTGGTGAATCAAGAGGACCAGGGAAGAGGAGGAGAGCAGGATCACTGTAGTTCTTAGTCTTAAAAGAGTCATCATGCAATTACTGGGATTTCCTGAAAGGTGACACTGTGAAAGGCAGTGGTTTAAACTGGTGTGGCAGGGCTTTGTTGTTGGGGCTTTGAGCCTGTGAAGAGTTACCACAGAGCTGAAGGGTTGGGTTGGTTTGGGGTTTCCCCTTCCCCCAGACATTCCTGTTTGTGTTATACCTCACAGTCTAATAACCTGTGTAGATTTTTTGCTTTTGTTAGAAATACACATGGACTGCATTAAACATACACTCCTCATGTATTTATTAGTGTTAAGTGTATTTTGTGAAGGAACCATAGCTCTTAAATTCAGCCTTATCACATAATATGTATGAACCCATATTTTACCATTAACTCCTCTTTACTTCCTGTTTAGGTGTATTAATCCCAATTGCTTTTGTTTTGTTGATATTACTCTTTAGGAGGAGTGGTAGTTTGGGAATTTTTTTATATTTTAATATTTGAAATCTAGATTTTAATGATCACACTTGTTTAACACTTTGCTGAATGTTATTAATGTGTTCAAACAGGTGAACATGATAAAAGATGATGGAACAGTTATTCACTTCAACAACCCCAAGGTCCAAGCTTCCCTCTCTGCCAACACTTTTGCAATTACTGGCCATGCAGAGGCGAAACCGATCACAGAAATGCTGCCAGGCATCCTCAGCCAGCTCGGTGCTGACAGCTTAACAAGTCTCAGGAAGTTAGCTGAACAATTCCCAAGGCAAGGTAAGTCTTCCTGGGATCTTCCACAGCTGACTTAACAACAGACAAAGTACTGGAAGTTTTAGCCCAAGTTTAACAACAGTCTGTGACTTGAGACGTCATGAGAAATGTGTGTGGTTTGATTGATTTGCTGCTGCTGTGAAACTGTGGGGTGAGGGAAAACCTCCTTTATTGATTCAAGATTAAATAGGCAGGTCCTGATTTAAAAAATAAATAGATAAGTCTGGCATTCTGTGACTGCAGGTGTGCAGTTGTGTATGGCAGAATACTTAGAAAGCAAGTTCAATTTTTACTTGGAAAAACTCAACTGCTTCTTTTTTCAGTGTCTCAGTTCTGTTTTCTTTGTTCATACAAAACATTTGTGCTGCAACTATAGAGGAAAAAATGTTCTACTCTACCATTCACTTTGGAAATAAACCAAAGTTTAAAAAACTAATTAAAAATCAACATTTTTAATTGAAAATTAAACCCCAAATTGCAGTTTTGAATGCGATTTTTTTCTATTTATTGTAAAGCCTTGGGAGCATGGGAGTGTGTGTGTATGTGGGGTATAATTATTACTGTAATTTTACAATTAAGAAATGAAGATGAAGGACAGTTCCAGTTTAGACTGTTACAGCCATTGGGACAACTGTAATTATATATGTATATTCATATACATATGTATATGTTGCAGTTGTCTGTGTTTGGAACTGGAACATACATCACCTGTTCTGTTGTTCCTTCTAAATCAGTTTTAATTTCTTCCATGTTTTATGTTCAGAGTTTAACTTAAAGGTTTGTTTTTCTTTATTAATAACGTGAAATATCTTTTAAAATTCAGAGAGATGATCATCATAAGCATATTTAATTTGATGCAAATAGATCTGCTTTTTTTAGAGAGTACAGGAAGTCAGACCAATGAGAAAAAGGTCCTTTCTTTGGTTTTCTTAGTTCTTTCATTTCTCTGGGTTACCTGAAGCACAATCTGTGCCTGACAGAGATTGGGTTTGATGCAGTCGATATAGAAATACTTTTACCTGCAGTTGTGGCCCCTTGGTAACTGAATCATATGATCTGTTGGTCACTGGTGGGTACCACGTTACTGTGGCATTGAAACCCATGACTTCAGTTAGAAGATTCAGTCATGTGTGGGTTTTTCTGTATCATTTGATCTTTTGCAAGCTCTGCATGAATGCCCCATAGCATTTGAACATGGCTCTGCTCATACTCTGGTGTAAGAGTGGCCTCACATGCTCATGCTGTTAATTTTCAATACCTGGGCATTTGTGTGTTTGTCACTACTGGATAAATGCTTTCTTTTTTCAGCTGTATGGATTTTATTTTGTTGTGTGAGTGTCCCTAATTCTGTATTATGAGAACTCAGCACCAAATTTCTCTTACAGTTTTGGATAGTAAAGCACCAAAATCTGAAGATATTGATGAAGAAGATGATGATGTCCCAGGTAGGCATATACACACTTCTATATTCATGCATTTAGAAGTTAAACCCTTGATGTGATTATATTTCATGTTGGCTAAGGGAGGCTTCATATATAGCGTAGCATTAAAGCATGACTTTGGATTCCAGCTTTTCAGAGTTCATCTTGTGCAAATACCTTAATTATTAAGTTAAAGTAGGTTAAAATACTTTCAGTGAAGTTGAAGAGATATCTGAATATCCAAACAGGGTTTTAGGGCTGTAAAATGACATAATTGGTGTAGTTAGTACGTTGTTTTTAAGTCAGAGTCTGGAGTGGGGATTTTTATTTCTGTAGTAGAAGAAAAAAGCTTGTGTCAGTGTCTGAAAGTAAATAAATATAGTAAGTTCTTAATTTGTCAATGAGTAACTGTCTTGGAAATCACCACGTTCTGTTGTATCCACCAGTGTGGTGTGTGAGCTAAAACAACAAACGTGTGGTCCAGAGGTTCAATTCCTCGTGCTTTGGCACTGCATCAAATTCAGCTCTCTAAACTCAACTGCAGCTAATAGAGCACTTCTGAAAATCACAGCTTAATCACTTAGTGTTAGAATTTCCACTGTCCAAGTGTTCCTGCATTTCTGTTTTTTGTGTATGCTCAAACAAACCATATTTTCTAAAGCCCTTTGAAATCTGCCTGTAAGAAAATGGTTTCCCTAAGTATAGTTAAGTCCTGCTTAACCTTTTCTGTAATATATGCATTTTCACTGAACTTATTAAGGTAATCTTATGGGCATTACTGTATTAAATGTCTTCATCTCTTTCAGATCTCGTAGAAAATTTTGATGAAGCATCAAAGAATGAAGCTAACTAAAACATTAATAGTTCTGGAAGCTGGCATGGACTAGATTTAAGAAATCAGCTATGTGGTTCCAAAGTTTTAAAGAAACAGAGAACATCATCTGTTAATAGTTCAGTAATATAAATATTTTGTATTTTTATGATGCTGTTTGTTCAGCATTTTCTGTCAGTTGATTTTGCATTTTGCACTTACTCCCAGGATCTACTCTTTGGTCAAAAAGAAATGTCAGTGCAGTTTGAGGGGTGTGTGTCTGTGTGTGGGTGTATAGTGGAGAACAATTGGAGAACACTTATTTAACCATTTCCCTTTTTTTTCCTTTGGAAGTAGAAATAAAGCAGATCTTCAGCATTGCTCCTTTTGATTGTCACCAAATAGTGCACAGAAGGTAGTTGAGATGAACATTTTGTCCACATTTTATGACCTGAAGGCATCACACCATTAAAACTTGGGATTAATTTGCTGTTAACTGTTGTGCTTGCAGATGTGTTTCTCAACATACACGTTTGTTATCAACCTTGTGTTGATCCCAAATGATACTGAAAATGAGCTGTTTTAGCAGCTTCCTTGGTACAGTAACTTTTTAGAAACTTGGTCTTGGAAAAGTGTGCTTTTTTTAACTTTTTTCAACTTTTTTTTTTTTGGTCTCTAACCTTTTGATACAAGCTAATATTTGATTCCTTCCACGTAGGCTTAGCAGTGTGTTCTCCTCTTGGTTACTAGAGTATTTCCCAGTCAAAAGAAAAAGATTTTGGTTCTCTGCTATTGGGTCACTTCCTACTCTTGGAGGTCTGGTTGGTAACAGTCCGGTGCACCAGTTTTGCACAGTAACAGGTTTTTGCTTGAATAACTTCAAGCTGTTCTCTTGGCATGACTGCATTTACTAGCAGCTGATGATCCACTGTCATTCTTAAGGCACTAGGAATTCAAGGCACTGTGTGAACAACGTTCAGGGTGGGAGGAAAGAGTTGTTGACACTTTGCCTTCCTTCCTGCTGGGCAGTTTGTGCAGTGATTAGCTCTAAAGGGATTTTTTTTTTTTGATTTATGTTTTTGCCTGTAACTTACCTTGGCCTATAACCTACCTCTAGGTTTGGTGTCATCTATGTAGTAGCTTCTTAAAATACACAAATGCTCCTCAGGCATGAGGAGGACATTGGGAGGTACTGTTGGTACAGTGCAGTATTTATGACCTTTCTTTAAAATGCTTAATGTGAACCTGTTTTTCTCAGAGGCTCTTTCAAGGTTCTTGATGTAATGTGCATTACAGTATAGTTAGACATCATTGTAACCTCTGTCAGGGGCAGCTGTGGCTTAAGAAAGCCGTTTTGGTTTTGTTTTTTTTCTACATCTGTCATTAACTATGGCTTAATTGGAACATATCAGCTTTTGATGTAGGCTCATACACTAGAGAACTGTAATAGTACAAGCAAACAGTACATGAGTTCTGGAGACTCCATAAAACCATGGAAGTAGAGCTGTAGTGGTTCGTCATCTGAACTCCTCGGTTCGTTTTACAGGCTTCGTTCAGTTTTTCCTGTTATATTTTATACGTGGATCTTGCTACAAAATAAAGTAACAGTACAAAAGAGCAAATGCTCCCTCCTGTGTGTTGTCTGCTCCTCCCACCAGCAGTAGCTGAGGAAAGGCAGGTGGATGCAGCAGCTGTTGGAAACAGCACTGTGTTCTGGATGACTGACTGAGGAGAAAATATGCAGGACTAGGGAAGATCCTGTTAGAGCTTTAGGATTTCACACTCCCTGTGCTCACTCCTTCTTTCTCTGTGCTGTTGAATGAAACTTCAGTTTGTTGTGTGGCTGATCAGCTGCAGGTGACTGGTTGTGCTCATGAGGAGGAGGTGTCCTCATTGGTGTGTGCTCAGGCACAGGGAACTGCCTTCTGCTGCCTCTGTGAGCCCAGGGAGCAAAGGGAGGACACGAGGCAACAGGGATTTGCAGTGTTCTTCCATTTGCTTAAGAGGCAGCAAAGAGCCTTTCAAAGTAGCAGCTGTGCTGAGTTGATGTGATGGGACATCCCCTTCCTAAAAACTAATCAGATACTGGAAATTCCTGCTCGTTGGTTCCTGATGTAGGAAGTATGTCGAAAGTAATTTTGCGAGAGAGTAAAAGTGGAAACAATGATTCCTTAAGTTTATATAGCTGAACTTTCTAATTCCTGCAAATTACTCATTTAGTTTTTGCTCTTGGTTATGGCAATTTACGTGTTAAACCCTCAGTTTTTCCTGTGTTGACAACCAGTAAACTAACTATGCTAGCTTATGTAGTTATATTCAGTTTTTTCACTGTATCTGGAAACAGTCAACCACTTATGATTTGCTGCTGGAAATACTAGAGCTTATCAATCATTAAACTGATTTTAATTAAAAGTAACCCATCAAGGCTGTTGTGGGAAAGCTCTTTTTCTTTGTATTTATTCATGGTATAACACAAACAGTGTCTGTACATGCTGATGGAAAAGCAAGATTATTAAAAGTAGGTTGGGGAGTGTTGGTAAATAAAAACTCCCCACAAAAAGGTAAACATGAATATGTTCTCTGCTTGGCTTGAAACATCATAACCATTGTATTTCAGAAGCCCTTGTGTTCACCTGCTCACTGCATAACTCTGCTGACATACTAAAGCTACTGGTAATGACACTGACATCAAATAACTTGGCAGTGGTTTGAAAAGGGGAAGATGGAGCAGAAAGTAAATTGAAACATCTCTGGGATTGTTTGTGAGAGAATTGGAGCTGAATCAGTAAAGACCAAAGAATTGGCAAATGTGGGGAATAGCAAAAACAAGTGTTCTTTCCCTGGCTGCTGGTAGATTTGTGTAGTTTCCTATTTACTGAATGGGAAACCTGGGCCTGGCTGAAGAGTAAGTCTGTCTAAACCTGCATTTGTGGTGCATTTGCTCTGAGGAAAAGAAATGCTCGTGTGTGATGGATGGCACAGGTTACAGCCCAGGCAGGGCTGTACCCAGGGACTGGGGCTGGGTGCTGTAGGGGTGTCCCATGCAGTGCTCAGGAACTCAGTTTGCAGCTGAGAGGGTTGGTAGGGTGGAAGGAATTGATAGAACACTTCACACACAATACAGACATCGAATTTTTTATTTTTAGTGTTTGTTATGTAGGAATATTTGAAGAGTGCACAGGAATGATAAGGATGAATTTAGAACTGCTGCTGAAGTTTTACTGGAATATGTTGATAACTTGCTCATACTTGTCAACTTTCCGTAGGAACTAGGAGTTGCTATGAACTCCCTTCAACAAAGAGAACAAACTTTATTCTGGAGATCCAGATTTCACTAATTAAATGACCCATGTTCTGTACTTGAGCAAATGAAGTGATGCAGAACAGCAGCACATCACAGCAGCCATAGCAGCTTTGCAGAATGTCAGAAGTGCAGAGAATTCATCTTCAACTGTGTGCTTTCCCATAAAGTAACTTTTTTTTTTATTTATTCCCTCTCTTTCAAAGACCAGTTTTCAGACACTGAAGAACTTCATGGAATTATTCAGAAACATGAGGGCTGCAGTGTTAATCAAGGATTCAGATAACCAAGCAGAGCAAGCCAAGAGACTTAATTCTAAAATTGATTGTCTTGCTTTCTTTGGGTTGTTTGTCTTGCTTTCAGCTTGGGTTGATTTCTAGAACAGGATTATTGGGAACTGGCTTTCATTCACATCCCTCACTGTATTAGGCAAGAGATAGCAGACTTGTCCACCTTCCAGTGTCTTGGTTTGTCTTTATTTCAGTACTGCTCTACCTCCACTCTGCACTTTGTAAAGAACTGAACATAAAACTGGATGTTTCTTAAGAAAGGTACATCTCTAATTGGTATAAAAAGCTATTTCTACATGATAAATGCATAGTATCTAGTGGGCTGTCAGTGGTGTTAAACACCTTCTCACTGAACAACAGGCCCACAGCTTGCTCAGATGCTGTTTTTTCTTGACAACTGGTATCTGTCACATTCTCAAATATTAGATGGCATTTCCTTGAACTTTGCAGGTAGATTTTTGTAGCTAAGCTAAATTAGTTGCTTCCTTGAAGTAAAAGGAGACTATCTGCTCATTTGAGTTCTCAAAGCTGTTTTTTATGTTTTTGATAAAGCATCAATGCTAAGGCAAACACTGAAACAAAAAAATCCCATTCCAAGCCTTTTGACCTTTCAGTGCACATATCCCAGCTGAATAAAAGGAGTTATGCAACCTCTTGCCCTTCCTTGCAACATCCTTGCTATAGTAACTGCTTATGTCAAAAAGTAATATTAGTTTAATATATTTTTAGATTGTCTAATGCAACTTTAGGTGACAAAGAAGAGCCAGTGCTGTGAGACCAGCTCTCTGCAGACATTGGGAAATCTGGCACAAACTCCATTTTGAGAACAGCAGATCTCATTTTGAGGCCATGTGTGAAGCTGGAAATTTCCAAACAAAATTATTGCCAGACATAGGTAAGTGAAGACTTCAAATCTCAGCAGATTGTCAGCAGGATCCCAGACCTTGACACACCAGGAGTTCCCTGTGAAGCTTTCACCGATCTTGGGCTTCTCTGCTGCCAATGGAGCAAATTTTCCTCTTCTTTGCTTTCTCAAGTTGATGCCTGAGGTCAACTGGACCAGCTTGCTCTGAAGCTTTGGAGCCCATCTCATTGCCTTTGCCTCACCACCTGCCAGTGAGGGTTCAATTTCTGAGATAAAGGGTCCCCTGAGAGGGCAGTGATTGCAGACAGTCTGTTTGGGCAGGTGGGGATGGCCATCAGCAGAGCAGCCTCCCAGGCTGCACTGAACTGACCTTTTAACTCTGCTGCTGAGGCTTGGCCTGGCAAGGCTGTGGGGAAACCTGTGCTGCTGCTGCCAGGATCCTACTGAGTGGGAAAAGGGGAGGATTTGCCATATTGATGCCTGGGGTGAAGGAAGTGATCAGATATTGTAAATTGCAGTTGGTTTCTAAACTTCAGGTTGTGAAATAGGGGCTCAGCCCAGTTCACTGGCTTGTGAGGCACAGGCACTGCCTGCACAACGGGCTGATAAACTGCAGTGTGTTACCCCAGTGTGCCCTTACTGCCCTCTGACCCAGCCATCCCACAGCTCAACAGCCTTCCCTGAGCCCATCTTGCATGTCTCTTTTTAGATGAACACTGACTTAAGTGGGACAAGCTGCTGAAGTTTTGATTCATCTTGCATGTTCTTCACTGCAAATCACTTTCTTAGTTTTTGACCAAGATCTTTAATAAGGAATTTCCACTTTTGTGATCTGGTTTGAAATGGTTTCTGACACATGGTGTTGAACATTGCTGTAACTTGCTGACAGCATTGTTATAATCTCCAGAGAGTAATGATGCAACTAAAGCTTCTGCTCTGTGCATTTGGAAACTCTTGCTCTATTGCTGGAAACTCTGCTCTGTGATTGACATGGTAATTAGTGACATTTTCGAGTGTCTGTGTGTTTCTGAAAGAGAGCAAATAAAGCCTGAAGTACTTTTTACTTGTCTGAAGTCTCCCACAGCCTGCTCCCTCAGCTTGACTGAAAGATACCAGATACTTCTCATGATTTGCTGCTGGATATTGGGTAATTTGCTGAGACTTCTATTCTGATACAAAAGTGATGTCAGTCTCCTGAAAAACAGGGAATATGTTACATTTTCTAGTCTTTCCCATGTCACCTTTCTCTCAGACACACTGTTTCTGTGTTGGTGTAAATTATTAACTTTTCAACACAGTTATTATTGCCACTAACTCTTCTCCTGCCCTTTGAGATGCAGGGTTGCTTTCATTAGCAGCATGCTCTGAGGAATCATGTTGGCCTCTTGCAGCCCTGGAATTGTAATAGTTTATCCCATTACATGGTAATTTTTTCCAGCTCAGTTCTCCTGAGAACCTTGAAATGGGTTTTCCATTTAAATAGTCCAGCTACTCTTCTTTAAAAGGCTATAGTCAAATTTGAAGGGATAATCTAGCTATTGTTTCTTGTGGTATACATGTTCTATCCTGATGATTTGGTAAATTATAGAGGATTTTTATAGTGCAGTCTGGGCCACTGAGAACTTGGTGAGTTCTTTGAACAAACTTGCTTGTTCTTGGGTTATGAACAGACATTCATCATTAGCATCTTAACTGATGAAAAATGCACACTCTCTTAATGATTTTAATCTGCATAAGTGCTCCGTGAGTTCACGCTAAGCTGTAATAAAAGGTTTAGGTGTCTTATACCTACATTTCCCTGATGGCTCACAGTACCATCAGAAATGTATACCAAGTGCACTCTCCTTTGTCATCTTCCTCTACAGCTGCTGTGAATATTGTCCGAGACCCAGAACTGTTGAATTTGGAGTGACATCACAAGATGCTGGTACTGTCATGCTGCTTGGGCCCTCATGATCCTTATGGTTCAGGATGGCTTGTATTTGTCAGGAAAAAAAAATTAACTAGAACAAGAATTCACTTGCATTGAATAAAAATGGTGAGCAATTAATTTTATTAGTTTCTCTGCTGAGACATGAATCTGTTAAAATTTGTATGAGATGTGCCTTGGTTCAATTTTTGCCCTTTTATGTTAACACTTAGATAAACCAAGATAAAGAAAGGTTGTTAAGTACTTGTCCTCAATTACTCTTGCCCTCATAAGCAGTCCCATGAAAAATTGCTGTGGGAGGAATTACGTGCATTGTCTACTTGCACAATAAAAACAAGCTTTAACAGTTGTTCCTACCATAGTTATGTAATCCTGTTAAAGCAGAAACATTTGCAGTTTTTATACTCTGGATGTCTCTTTGGTTTGATAAAAGCAAAATAAAGGACAGATTTCAAAGATGCCAAAGAGCATTTTCCTTTCTCTCCCCCTGCTCTCCCCTCCAATAAAGCAGCTTCCTGATGTACATATTGTTATTTCTTCTGCCCTATTTAATTCTGCATCATAGTCAAAATTGTTTGCAAGGGTTCTGGCAGGTTGAAATGGAGTACCAAGCTA
The DNA here is from genome assembly GCA_013400695.1 of Neodrepanis coruscans. Lineage (NCBI taxonomy): Eukaryota > Metazoa > Chordata > Aves > Passeriformes > Philepittidae > Neodrepanis > Neodrepanis coruscans. The sequence continues at coordinate 50,327 of VYZS01002129.1, read as the reverse complement.
ATTGAGCAAAGTCGGGGCATTCAGTGACTGACTTCTGAGGTACAAACATGAACAACCGACAGACATCTCTCATTGAGATGCTGAGGAAATAGCTGGTCAGGCCTTCCCAAGTGCCTGACTCACAGCACTCCAGAAAATCTCAAGCATGTGATTTATCAAGGCATAAATAAGCCTAGGGTAGTTTTTTATAGGCTTAATTACAGCCGGTGAGGCAATGTCCTTTTGCTTGAGCAGGGAGTTGCCACGCTGCTGCAAAGGCAGAACATTGCCAGGGGAGCAGGAAGGTTCAAGCAGAGCCATGGAGTTCAAGCAGGAGCAGTATGTACTGGTGACCCTGTTCCCTGTGTGTGTAACCTCCCAGGGGATGGCCTGGTGGGGCTTGTCTCTCATGGTAAGAGGGATTGATTCCCTGTTTGCTGTCACTGCTGACTCAATAAATGACATGATAAAGATGAGCATGTGTCTCATGGATTTTTTTTTTGTTGGAATCCTCCCCAACTTGTATGGATTAGTGAAGGAGAAATGAGATGATGAGGAAGTGGGTACACCTGCCTGGAGTAGTTAGTGAGCTGTATCCAGCCAGGAGATCTTTATGAAACATCAACAATGTTTTTGCTTCTTCCACTCAGTTATTGTGACTTAATGTCTGTATGGAATCAGAATGGTTTGGAAGGGACCTTAAAGATCATCTGGTTTCAACCCTCTGCCATATTTCAGTGTCTGTGGAATTTCAGGCTCATCCAGTCCATCTTCAACACCTGGCAAAGGGGAATTTCAGGTATGTTTCCATGAATAAGGAGGCCAGCACAGGCTGGTATGTGAAGCACTTGCTAAGCCAGTGCAGCTGCAATCAATGGGATATTTTCCACCATTAGGAGAAATGAATGTAGCCAATGCCATTCCAGCCACTGTTGGGTTAATGCTTGGATCCTGATGATTGCCTGCTAAACGCTGAAGATAAGGGGAGAACACTGTGTGCCATTAATGTTGCAGCATCATATTGTGTAATGAGCCTTGCTGGATACTCCTTGTTGCACTGTTTTCTGTAAAAACGCAGAAAAAAAGACAGCCCTTTACCTTGAACCTCACAGGGATTGTACAAGTAAAGAAACTAATTTTAAGTAGTTGTGATGGCAGTAAAGTCCATTTAAAGGGCTCAGGGCTTCTTCCTCACAGAAATAGAAATACTGTCCCAGCAGGAGGGCATGGATGACATGATCCATCCCATACATATTCCATTTGAAGCAGATGTAAAATTGTTGAATAATCACAATTTCGTGAATGTTGCCTTGAGGTGTTTGCCATTCTGGTCAGCTTTCATTTTTGTGGCCTGTTACACTAAATGACATTTTTACCAAGCTCAAGTATTTCCTTGATTAAAGTCTTTAGTAGTAGTAGGAAGTGCTTTGAACTCAGCTTAGAAAGCTCATTCACTTCTTTTTGGTATTTGAAGTCTTTTGCCTATTGCATAAATTACAGGCCTAACAAACTCCCCTTACTCCCACATGTATATTATCTTGAAATTCAGTCTATCTTCTCCAGCCCCTAATTTGTTAATCACCTGCCACAGTTCTGCCAGATTCTCAGATTTCTTTCTTGTAGCCTTGTCTTTTTGTTTTGGGCCTCTGCATGAGGTATCCATTTCCATGTTGCCATACTACATAAAATTCTGGCTGAGTTTTAGCTTGGCTCCCTTATTCAGCCAAGAGACAGGATTTTAACTGTTATTAAGATGCTTTTTGCAAACCATAGGGGGAGATGTTTGCTCATCAGAATTTTTTTTTTCCAGTCTGAAGCACTTATTTTCCTTGGAGGAAAAGAATAATCACACCAAAACTCCGAAACTTTTACTTCTGGCTGTGTAAGGGAAGGACCATGTCACTACCAAAGGGAGAATGAGGGAAAGAGATAATGAGGATTTTGTTTTGATTTCAAGATATTTGGCTTATTTCTGCAGTTGGGTGCTGTTCTTATCTTTTGGTGCTTGGTTCGGGCATGAGTTTTCTATCCAGTCTGCTNTCCCCTTACTCCCACATGTATATTATCTTGAAATTCAGTCTATCTTCTCCAGCCCCTAATTTGTTAATCACCTGCCACAGTTCTGCCAGATTCTCAGATTTCTTTCTTGTAGCCTTGTCTTTTTGTTTTGGGCCTCTGCATGAGGTATCCATTTCCATGTTGCCATACTACATAAAATTCTGGCTGAGTTTTAGCTTGGCTCCCTTATTCAGCCAAGAGACAGGATTTTAACTGTTATTAAGATGCTTTTTGCAAACCATAGGGGGAGATGTTTGCTCATCAGAATTTTTTTTTTCCAGTCTGAAGCACTTATTTTCCTTGGAGGAAAAGAATAATCACACCAAAACTCCGAAACTTTTACTTCTGGCTGTGTAAGGGAAGGACCATGTCACTACCAAAGGGAGAATGAGGGAAAGAGATAATGAGGATTTTGTTTTGATTTCAAGATATTTGGCTTATTTCTGCAGTTGGGTGCTGTTCTTATCTTTTGGTGCTTGGTTCGGGCATGAGTTTTCTATCCAGTCTGCTTTCTCATTCTTTTTATGTTCTGCTACAATAAAATAAAACTTATATACTTTAATCAAAATAATTTATTTAAAAAGAATAAGGGATTTGATATCAGGTATAATAAGTGGATAAACTCATTCCATCATTTTCTGAGTTTATTGAAACATCATTTCATTTACAGAGACTTTCTCTAGTCCCATATGTGTTCCCTGGGAATCAGTGAAAGTGACTTTTTTTTTTTTTAAGAAAATTAGAACTTTTTCTAGGCCTTTCCCTCCTTTACAGTTGTCTGTATTGTAGCAGCCTGGAGGGATGGTGTCAGTGCTGGAGCCAGACCCTGTGTGTACCTGCACAGGCCACAGTCACTTCAGGCTCCTGTTTCATAACACTCCAAAATTACATCCATTTCAGAAAAATAGTTTTGAACAGAGAAAAGAGATCGTCATGTGAATATGATCTTCAGAGAGTAAATTAAATGGGTCATAACTGTCTTCCCTAGTGAATTTATGGTGTGGGGAATTTCATGTCAGCTCAGCTGACTGCCTCATTTTTCACTGTGGGTTTTACATTTTCAGTTAAGCTGCTGCTATTTAAAAAGATGACTTCCGTGTCATTTGCAAAGCATGTAGAAGCTGGAGGCAATTCAGCATTTTGACACTCTTAATTAACTGATGGCCTGTCATGAAAGTAGGTTGTAATTAAATGATATCGTAATTTTGGCCGTGCTGCTGTTCAAGCTATTTTTATACCTCAGCAGAATAATTCAGGTGGTGACATCATGTCAGTATAGTACTTCTCCTTCCTCAGTACCTACTCAAGAATTGTTGCTCACAATTCAAAATGGCTTTGAGAAAATAAATTCCCACCAATTCTTGGTGAAAGAAGAAACAGAAATTTAAAAAATTTCCTGTCACCTTTTGGGATCTGTGAGGATGATCTATAATATGGGATGACCTACATGTCCTGTAAGAGAGGTTTACACGTTCAGAGATCTGCAGGATTTCTAGGACAATCCAGATGGGTTCATGAAAAATGGAGGGAGAAAAGAAAGGTAATATTGTTGTATACAGAGCCTGAGCCTTGGGTATTGCTAATGATTTGAGTCTGATTGGATTTGGATTTGGCCCAGAATACTTTTGGCTAACAAATATTATTCTGTCTTCAACTAGAGGGGTGGGTGTTGAAATGAAAGTGCTTTTACTGGATAAGCAAACAGGTTTATGGAGGTGTTCCAGGATGGACACGTTCCTAACGCAGCCTGACAGTGTTACTGTTCAGAAATAAGTGGGATTTGTCAGGAGCCAGTAATACCCACTGCATTTTGAGCCAGGTTCTTTTGATGTCCATTTTCTGATGTGCTGCCCTGGGGAAATATGCCATCTATTCATCTCTTCAATCCTTTAATAACATCCCTTGTGCCAGGAACATCACAATGCTGAATGCCATGACTGAGACGTTTCTATGAATATGCTGAAGATCTTTGCTTGGTGTGCGATGAAACAATCTTTGGGGAATAAGTGAAACAAAAGAGTGTGTAGGATATCCTTTAATTCAATGAAGAATGTGGGTGGAGAAGTAATTGAAATGAACAAGATGCTTTGGATTTTCGTTAATGCCTTGAATACTTCAGGGTGTAGTTAAACCTTTGTGTGTGTGAACCTTTTCTCTGCTCAAAGAACTAATGAAAGCAGGAGGAGCTCATATTTTTTAACCATCTCCTTCTCTACCTGCCCCCCACCACACCTTTTCCCTGAGGCACAGGCGCTGTATTCCCTGTGGTGGTTTTGGTAGGGGAGAAATAATCATACAAAGAGTTTTAGACCGATGTGTGGTTGACTGACAGCCACCTGCTGCTGAAAGCTGCTGCAGTGGCTGCCTTCCCTCTCTGTGCCCTCAGCACTGGCAGCCACTTGTGACCTTCTACAGCAGTCACCAGTTGCCTCTTTCAAGTATGGTTAAACTTGAGAAACGTATTCCTGAATTATTTAAGGGCAGAGGAAGATGTGCCTGCAATCTGCAGCACAGGTGTGTGAGCCTTTCTCCTGTCAAAGACAGCTTCGAATATTTTATGCACAGAGGACAGTGGATTTGATGCTTATCCACCCACTGCCATTAGGAAGAGCAGGGAGGAAAAGACCAGGATGCCAAAAGCAGATAAGCCAAGACAGTGTTGCAAAAAAAATGCCTGCTGGATTCTTTAAAGAATAGAAGCCCTTTTGCTGGAGTTTGACTCAATCATGCCTTGAATGATTTAATTACAAAAAAGCATTTGCCAGAGTGGAGAGTCATGAATGTCCATGCATAGCAACTATTCATTTATCTCCAGTGCAACAAAGACGGGAAATGCTTAAGATAACAATGAGCCAACTACATCTTCACTTCCTTTCAAATAAGTTTCAGTTCCTTGCTAAAGAAAACCCAGTTCTTCCTTTGAATCTAGAAAGACCTGAAGAATATATTCATATATACATACTAGATTAAACCCTTCACATAAACACTAAAAGAAAAAAAAATAGGCACTATAGATGAAAGTTAATAATTCTGTTTACTTGAAAAGTTCCTCAAAAGACAAAACCAACCAGACTGGAAGTCTGTAAGTGCATGATCATAGACATGTTGACAACTATACACTTGGACAGAAAACTTTTTTTGAAATGTATTTCCTACATCAACAAGAAACTCTCAGCTTCATGCAGGACATGTGCCCTCACTGCTCCTGCTGTCCCTCATCCTCCACCTTCCTCTCCCCCAGCACCCACTGGGCTCCTTTCCTCTGTGCCCTCCTTTCTCCTATCAAGACCAGCAGCTCTGCCTCTTCTCCCTCAGGGTCACAGACCTGCAGATCTGGAGGAATTGGTGAAAGAAGATACCGGGAAAAAATGATATTGTAGCACTCCCTGCGAGGGCCCCAGTGCTCCACACCAGTGTCCATGAGCACATGAGATGGGAAACATCCCTGTTTGCTGCTGCTCTGACAGTACAGAACCATGCAAGGAGTCAGAGTTTCTGACCTTCATGTTTACTTTGTGTTTCCACCCTGGACTTCGATGTATATTTGATGTATATTTAGGTGCTTTTTTTTCACATAACCACAGAACAGCAGAGCTTCTCTAACCCTCAGCCCTGGCTGTGATCTCAGCATGTAAATAGGGAGAGGACTGAGGATCTAAAAGCTGAAAATGACACCATATTAAGAGGCAGAGAAACTTGTGATTTGAAGAGAAATTGAAAATGTCATAATCTTTGTGGAACAAAGAAGTATCAGAAGGAACATAGTGGAAATAAACAGAGGATTATACAGAGAAAGATTGTTCCTATATGAGAAAAAAAGAGATATTAAGTTAAATTGTGCAGTAGAGCATTTGCATCTGATGAAAGAATATACTTTTGAAGTCACACAATTAGTTCATGAAACTCACTATTACAAGACATCACAGATTAAAATAGGATTTAAAAAGATTAAATGTTCTTCTGTATAAACTGTGTGTCCATTTTTATTAGTTAAGTGCAAGCATGAACTGATAAATTTGTATACTGAATCTGTAAAAAAAACTGACAGCTTTTTAGGTTATATAGTTATGTTGGAACAAGTAAAAGAAAAGAAACATCAAAGATATCACTTCAACATTCATACTAATAGTTATTTAATAATACCTGTGTTGACATGGCTTTTCAGCAACAGTTTTATTTTGCACTTCATATAGTTTAAATCCAACCAAGTTTGAACTGTAGCATTTTGATTTCCCTAAAGCTATTTTGTTCTTTGAATTTTCCTTGCATCTGAAGTGTTGACATTTGAGGGAGTGGGTTTCTGTTCACAAAAACAGTCATTCAAAAATGCTCCACAAAACATCCTCTGTGCCACTCTTTGCTGGTGGAATTTCTTCAGTGTCTGATGCAGTTTGTACCCAATCAACATGTTGAATAAGTCTTGCCTCTACGAGTGAGTGCACCAAGAACTGAGTACATTCACTGAAGCCCACACAAATGCCTGAGACTGGTAGTTATGAGCTTGTAAGTTCCCTTGCAGGCCCAGATCTGCTCTGGTTTCATTTGACTGAGGAAATAATATCACAGCCAAGTGATCTCCCAACATACATGGGATAGGATGTAAAATCCAGAGGTCTACAATTCTTATCCAAACTCTTAAATGCATTTTTTGAGTGATGTGGAGCAGGTTGCTCAGTCCTCACAGGGTGACCAGAAGGCTTCAAATATTTGTAAAGAACTTTTAGATCTTCAAATGGAAAACATGTATCTGTCAGCATTTTAGGAAGATGAAGTTCTGTAGGTGGAGTTAATGTTTCAAACTCCTATTTGTTTTTGAATCTCTATGTTCTTTTGTTTCAGTGAACCTGAACACACATATTTAGGTGGTGATTTCATATCTTCCAAATGATAGCTTTTCATGCAATCATCATAATAACATTTCCCATAAGAGACTCTCAAAGTGGTTTCACAGACCTTCCTAAGGTCTCACGGAATACTTACTCATGCTGTAAATATAACTGCTACTGCACACATGGAGAGGGGATCAGACAGGTTAAATGTCACTCAGCAAGGCAACAAAGAGCTGAACAAGAACCTGTTTCTCCCAGTTCTCAATCCTGGTGGGTTTTTTGTTGCTGAGCACAGACATGTTCATCTGGAACAAATACCTGAACTCCATGGGTATTCACTGAAGGCATTTCTGTCTTCTGGTCAGAACAGGAATGGAATCAAAAAGGTTCTTGAGCATTTCCAGGGCTTCTAAATACAGATGAATAACAAATAGTAAGAATTAAATGATCCAGTTGTTTATTGTTTTCATGTTAAGAGGGACTACTCTAATCCTGTAATTTGACTTGTATTGCTTAACAGAGGCTTTCAAATTACCTGAGTATCACATCTCACTCTCAAATACTGAGTCCAAATAACAATCCCTGAAAATCTGTCATGTGTGTATTGGAAAAATAGCCCTTGTTTGCACATGGATTTGTGTCCTCACCCTGATCTCTTCCTTGCTCTAACCCCAGAGCAAATGCCACATCCACAATGACCCTCCTACCAACTTTCTCCAGTCTCAGCTTTGTCTACATTCTCTGCAAGGCCAGAGCACACACTGATTAACAACCTGGTTGCTGCCACACTGAGTGTGTACCCATGGAGTTGGACTTGCTTTGGCTCAGCCCCTCTGTGTTTGGCCATGGATTGACACAAAACTTGTGTAAATTTCCTTTGAGACTTACCACTTTCTCAGCTGTGGCAGAAAGTGGCCAAGAGAACCTAAAGTCATAGGAAGGATGGAGGGGGAGAGCAAGAAAAGTAATTTAATTGAATAAGTGTTATTTCCTTATGAATCTTGGGCTAATAAGCTAAAATGAGTGCCAGAGGGAGAGAAAAAGAAAAAATCAAAATGTAATTGAAGTCCAAAGCCCTCACTCAAGCTTCCACAGAAGTTTAAAACAGGTACAGACACAGATCTCCTGGAGCCTCTAGGCCAATGTCTGGAATATTGGAGAGAAAAATGATGAATGTTTCAAGATTTATCCAGCATAGACTGTAAAGAAATTATGCTCCCTTTTGAATGCATAACCTATTGAGTTTACTGTTGGAAAGGATTACAATGCAATCTCTTAAGAATACATGGGATGCTGAAAATTTAAACTGCACAAAATAAGAATAGGTATTCAGCATGGAATTACTCTAAATAGACTCACACAGTGTGATGGTGACCTAGCAGGTCTTCTTCCTTCCTAGAGATTAAGTCCTATCTGGTGGCAAATGCATCATAGATTAATTAAGTGCCCATGTATTAGTGGCTTTATAGTATGACTCACTAATACTGAGTTAACCTTAATATAGGATTCTGAGGATATTAAGCCAAGGATTTTATTGATTCACATTGTTCTGGTGCAGGTACTGCTTGAGTATAGTGGATGAAGTCTGCACAAAATTTAGAAAAATCAAAGATACAAGGTTGCTGAGGTAATCAGGATTTATTAAGACAGACACCACCGGAGCTGGGCCAGTCCCTCAGCCACTAGAGGGCAAAGCCACGGCATCGCAGATCATCATCGCGGGGCTCTTCACCCCTTTCTAAGGGTGTCATCAGCGAGTTTTTTTACAACAAAAATTAGTTGAATGGTCACTAAGCCCTTCATTAGCAGTGGCGTTAGCAATGCATATCTAGAGTACTGTTCCTGTCAGAGTGTGGCACGCAGGCGATCAGTAGCAACTGTGTGGGAAGAAAAGCCAAGGTTTTCTTCCATTGTACTGTAATTAAAAGCTTCAGTCAGAAGAGGTTTGGATGCTTCAGGTTCACAGCACAGGCCTTTCCTACTCGAGATCTTGCATATCAGTAGAAGACCGAGCACTTGTATCCGGGGCTACATTGGGAAAGTAAGGACCATTTTGCTGCAAGGTTTCCTCATCCTTTCATGGTACCAGATCAGATGAAGAGATTCCTGAATGTTTCGATCAATGGCAGATTTTGAAGAGGTCCAGACCCTTATGTACAATCCCCTACCCAAGTCAGTCTTTGACCTTCAAATGTGAAGTGTTCCTGTTCTTCTTTCCCCTAGTTCTTGCTCTTTCCTGGTAATAGCCTATGCCTATTACCAAGCATCTCTTCTCTGCTCCTGCTCAAATTCCCGCTCCACTATTCAGAGATCAGATGTGGGTCAGCTTTGGTGTGGACCTGGGAGAGTGCTTGGCACAAGATCAGCATCCTGTCTGTGACAGTGGCCAGAAGCAGACGCCAGAGGGAGAGTTTAGTAGCAGGATAATCACACAGTCACACTTGTCAGGAGTAACGTCCCAGCTCCCAGCAATGTATGTCTCAGACTCCCTGAGTGAGAAAAGTTCTCTTGGCATGCAATATGCTTCAAAGGCTTTGCCTTCTGTGAACAAGTCCACCCATCCCTTCAACCAGTGTAAACATTGCCATCCCCACGGCTGCTCCCATCATGTGCTGAAGAGCACATGAGCTGTGTCAGATGATGCTGAAAGGGATGACAGGTTGTTACTTCTTAGTGCCCGAGGAAATCGACTTCTGCATAGACAAGCAACCAGAATCCACAGCTACGGTCCCAGAGTTCTGTCTCCTGGGGAGCAGACCTACGGGACTGAAGTGCTTCTGTTAAAATTTAGTTTTTACAACCACCTGATTTTGACATTTCCAGTGCTGGGAAATCAAACTTGTCCCTCCGTAAAGTGTCTTGGTGATTAATTACCTTCCCTGGCAGAAGACCTCACTGGGAAGCTGAATGCATCTGCCACACAGTCACTGAATTTTGGAAATGCTTAAAACCTGTGATTGAATCACCCTTTCACCACCTTTTTTGACACTAAAGCAGATTGAATGTTTTCACTTTCAATCTAAATCATTCTTATTGATCTTCTCTGAGCCATCTCTTCTCAGCTTCTATTAAGGAATTAAGGAATTAGGATATCAGACTTCAGGAGCAGTGGGATTAGTACCAGAAAAATAAATACAGGCATCTTTCTATATTCTCCAGTTTATAAATCCAAGGACTGCATTACACTGTTGGCTACAGCACCACACCACCTGCTTATTTTGTTCTGATTATATGTGCTGATTCTCGAGGTTTTTGAGCATTAACTTGTTAGAGCACAAATTCTCTCATCTTATATTCACTGTCTTTATTCTTTGGTGCATGTTTTTACATTTGGCTGTACAGAAATGCATATTACTTGTTATCAAGCTGTCTCAGCTACTTTACAGCATGACTTGTTATTTATGAATACCTATTACTTACATCTCTTGCAAACCTTGTAAGTGGTGATTTTATGTTTTCCTTATAGCCATTAATATCAATACAATGCAGAAAAGCACTAATTGCCATAGGACCCAGAAACACATTCTTTGATAATGACTTCTTATTTCCCCACTTTGTAACTGTCAGTTAGTAAGAGCCTCAACAGTTTAATATGTGCTGTGATGAGTCTGTATCATTTTGGCTTCTTAATTAAAATGTTGCAAGTTACTAGAACAAATATTTTGCAGACCTACTTACCTTCATCAACCAAACTTGTAATGCCATTAAAAAATCAAATTATTTTGGCAAGATTTATTTTCCCCGTTAATTTGCATTTATTGTGTTTCCATCCTTTAATTCTTTTTTAATCAAGTAATGTAGATAATGTCCCATTATATTACCCAGAATTCTTGTCAGTCTGGCAGGTCATAATTACCCTGGTCACCTTGTTTACCCTTTTAAAATACTGGTGCAATATTTCATCCAGTCCTCTGGAACTTTAACAGTGTTCCAAGATTTATTGAAAATCAACATTAATGGTCTAAAGATACTCTGTGCCAGTGCTTTTAGAACTTTTGGATGCAAGTTACCTGGCCCTGCTGATGCCCAGCTTCATTAGCTTGTGTTTAACATCCTCCTCAGTGCTTCTTGTAATGGAATGGATTTCATCATCATCATATGATATTCGTATATCTTTTGGCTCTTCCCCAAATACAGGCCAGAAATAGTTATTGAGTTCTTTTACCTTTCCTACACTGTTGGTAACCATTCTACTATTTCCATCTAGGAATAGGGAAGCCATTATTAAGCTTCCTTTTCCCCCAGGTTTCTGCAAGTAGTTTCACCAAGTAGTTAAAAAATCCTCTTATTTGTCTTTAACTCTGTTGTTAAAAGATTACTCTTGCATCAGTCGGAATGCCATATCAATTCCCTGCAAACCTAGCTCCCAGTGTACATCTTTGTATTGACTCTGTAGCTCTCTGCTGCTCCCTTCAAACAGGGCATCTCAGAGCTTCCACTCACCTTTCCAACTGCAGTCTTCTCACCCATTTTCCAGTTCTCTGCCTTTTACAAATTGGAGGATCCTCTTCTATATGCTCTCCTTTATTTCTTGTCCTTGGTAGCTTCTCATAAAGATCTGGGGAAAGATGGCAAAACACTTGGGAAAAGAGGTGGCAAACTCAATGTCCAGTGCTGTCATTTGGGGTACCACTGGGCATGATTTCTTATGATGATGCTGTAGAGACTCAGGGACACGGAAGAACTGAAGTTATTTCTTGGAGAATTTGTAACTCTGACAGCAGCACTGAATGTGCCAAGTAGAAGGTCATGGTCCATGTCTTACAGCCTTGCTGTGGCTTGGGATCTAAATTATTGGTTTGGAGTAATGTTTTTCACTATCCTTAATGAAATATTTCCTCTTGGGACACTTGCAGAGGGAGCACAGTGAGAACACAGGATGGGCAATCTCCCTGTTTTAATCTCAGGTGTCTGGCACCACAACTGCCTGGAGCAGAAACGAGGGGTTTGTGGAGTTTGCTGCTCTTCTAGATACATCTTCATTAGGAACAAGTCATGTGGCATCCAAAATACCCGGAAGAGATAGGGAATGAGACCGTGTCCCAACACCTTAACTTACAGAGATGTTTCCCTTTGCTCCTAACTGCTGTTTTGCATGCTTTCATGTGATGGCTTTCTTGCAAAACAGCCGGTTATAATATCCTTCAGGAAAAACCTCTCAGTGTTCGGTGAGAAAACATTCCAATGAATGGCTGTATCCAGAGGGACTAAAGCAGCACAAAATTATGGTATTGATATCCCTCAGTGAGACATCTATAGATGGCAAACCTCTGTGCTTGCATGCATTTGGCCAGAGGGTACAGAGTGTTACCTTGCTCAGCCTTTAGTTTATTTCCTGTTTGTTTGTCAGGCATATTGTGTTTAGCAGTCTGAGGTGTTTCATGAGAAGTGTTTTGAGGATGGTAATTAGGTATTGGACTGATCTGAACCCCTCATTTGTGCTTCACAAGCATGATACCACTAATTGCTAAAGAGGCAGCAAGTTGGGGTTAACAGGGAATGCTTTATGGGAGAAAATAAATTCCATCTCTATTAACATGCTACTCCCAGCTATGATTGATGAGCATTTTTTATCTCCTCAGCTCTTTGCCCATGGATTGATGATTCAGTTGATTGGGAGTATCTTGCATTTTCTGCTTGAAAAGCACGTACTTCTACCAGAATCAATGAATAAACATTAAGTGCTTCCCTTTCATTTCAAGCGGGATGGGCTGATGCTGTTGGAGCAAAGAGGCCTAGATTTTATCACCGGGGCTCATTACACCGCATTCACTGACATACGTGAGAAGTTAATGGAGAAGCCCAACCTGCTGGAAAGCGATAGCCCGTGTGAAGAAGGCCTGAGAAGAGGGAATGGCCGTGCAACTGCATTAGCAGGCACCTCACTCTTCTTTCTTTCCCTCCCTCCCGGGGTGACATGGTGCTCCTCTGCGGCCGGGAGGAGCTCACAGCGCTGCCCGAAGGTGAGGGGCTCCTGAGCCGAGGGGTTCCTGAGCGAGGGTTGGGGGTTCCTGAGCGAGGGAAGGGTGAGGCTGCAGGTGAGAGACCCGGGACTGGCCGCTCCCCGCTCCCTCCGGACCGAGGCACAGGCGGGAAGCGACATTTCCCGGAGCTGCCGAGCTCCTGCAGCCGGGCGGGGAAGGGTCCCGCTCCCGGCAGGGGCGGCCGCCGCCTCTTGGAGAGAACGGGAGAGACTCCGGGCGCACAGTCACGGTTTGGCTTAACCTCTTAGCTCGCCATCGCGGCTCGTGTGAGGAGCGAGCGCAGTTGTTTGTTGATGTTTGTGTGTGTGGTTTGTTTTTTTTTTTCTTTTTTTTTCTTTTTTTAAATCATTATTTCTGGAACCCTCTTTGCTGAGGACTGCGAGCGAATGGCCCCGCGCCTCGCACCCCTCCGCGGGCGTCTCACAGGACGGGGCGTCCCCCTCCGAACGGGAAGGTCCTCGGCGTGAAACGGCGAAATAACACACGGCCGTCTCCCAGCCCCGAGCCCTTCCGACCGGGGCGTGTGGCGGTCACGCCGCACACCCGCTGCGGGGCACCGGCAGAGCCCGGCGGTGGGTGTGTGGGTGGGTGCCCCCCACGGGCCGGGCTGCCTGCGGTGCCGGCCCGCGCCGGTGCCTGTGCGCGGCTGCGGGGCCCGGCGGGACCCCGGGCAGGGGAGAGCG
>VYZS01002129.1:22418-36788 GCA_013400695.1 Neodrepanis coruscans | reverse complement strand
GAGGGGAAGGCGGCGGTCGCCCCCCAGCCCTTCCCCGGCGGCCGCGCTGCTCCTCCGAGCCCCCTCCCCGCCGTTCCCCCTCCGTCCCCGGGCGCCCCGAGCGGGTGACCCGCTCGCCCGGGGCTCCTTTCTGCCGCGGGTGGGGAAGGAGCTGTCGCTGCCCCCGGGACCCCCCGGTGCCGGCGCGGGGCAGGGCGAGGCTGTGCCCGGGCAGGCGGGAGGGGAGGGAGGATCCCTGTTCGCATCTCGCGTCCTTTTTCTGGCCCGGTCGCCGCTCTGTCCCCGGGCAGCGAATGTTTCTTGCTCATCGCGATGTGTAACAAGTCCCTCCTGCAATGGTGGTAGTGGTGGAGGGGGATGGGGAGAGCGGGCGGGATGCGTTTTATAACATCTCTAATTACGTGAAATTGTGGTCATGTCTCAGTCTAAGAATAACTGGCACTCTTGGCGTGTCAGACTTTTTGCAGAGGTGGGCCGGTTACTGGCTTATAAATGTTACGGCTAAATAGGTGCCTATGGCAGAGAGTGGCTCAAGAATTGTTTTTATCTTGTTAAGCGGACTGAGAAAACAAGTAGCAGATGGAAATAGACAGACTTTATGTTTTCATGTTAATGATCTTGTTTATTTATAGACAAGATAGTCCTTATTATTTTCTGACAGCGGTTTTTCAGAGGGTGTAATTTTTACACGTATTTTCATTGAGTTCAGATATTAAAAGTTTACTGAATTCTGTCAGTCTTATTTATTAAGTGTGGTTGTCTCAGATGAAAATAATGCTGCCCTCGGTTTTTGGGTCCAGGCTGAATTGAAAACTGTAGGGAGCCCTATACAAACAAGGAAAATAATCACAATAAAAAAGATGCTGTACTTGAATAAAAGCTTTTGTTTTCTTTAGCATTTAACTGACTAGGCAGTGTTTTAAAACATTGTAATTAACTTTTATCGGCAAATAATTCTTGATTGCCTAGAACAAGTCCGGATTTTAGATGTACCTGTAGTGGTTGAAACAACATCGAAATCCTTTGTTACTGCCTGAACCCAGCAGTGAGAGATTCTTTTTATAAAGTTACAGCATGTGATGCAAAACGAGAAGAACAGTCTCCTTGACCCAAGAGAGACAAAATTAAAAATCTCTTCAGAGGTTTGGGGAATCTGAAATGGAAGCTGAGGAAGGGTCTAAAATTTCAAACAAGCCTCCCTCTAATTGAAGCCCTGATCAACACTGAGCAAGTTCCCCTGTTCTGACAGTGATTGATCTTCATTGCTTTATGGTGCCTTCCTGAGTGTGTGAGAGAGGAAGAAATCCACCTCAAAAGCTGCAGTGCTGACTCCTGGTGCTGGGTGTTATTTTTGTGTATTAGCTTTGAGTCAGTTACGAGGCTGGGGATTAAATACTTTCCAGCACACACACATTTCAGGAGCTGAGGCCTGGGGCTAAGGCTGAGATGAAATACAGTTTTTTTAGTTTGGCAGAAAGTCTGACTGTGGTTGTCTCGGGGAACAAAGGTAGAGACTGAACAAAGATGCAGAATTAAAACTTGTGGCCAAAGCATGATAAGCTTTTAATGTCTGCTGTAGTCTGTCCACTGACTGTGCCAGCTTTAGCAGAAAGCAGCTTGCTAGTTTTTTGTCTTTACAGGCTATCTGTAAAAAACTATCTGCAAATTATGTTGGTTAAGGATTAGAGTGAAGTTTTGCTTTTGAATAAATGTTGGCCAAAAATAGGTTTTTGTGTATTCATGTTTTGTTGATCAGAAAAGTCTTTTTGATGCATTAAGCTGAGAATGTTCCAAATAAAAGTGACTTTCTTGACTAAAGTCAGGAGAGGGATAAGAGTTTCAGAGCACAGTTTGTGAGCTGATGGATCAGTGATCCTTTCCAGAACACTGTTGTGAGGCACCAGGATATTCATAGGTTACTTGGAGAGTTTTATCTAAAGGCTGCTGTTTATTTTTTTGGGTGTGATTGAGATGAATGTCCCTAAAGAAATCAAAGGGTGGCCTGTTTATAGTTCTATTTGTGATTCTTTAAGAGACTTGAACTTTGAAATGAACAGAAATGTGAAATAACATCTTTAGTTTTCCCTCTTGTTTCTGTGAAGCATCGAGAAATGTGTCTGCAATGGTGCTAAAAGTTACAATCTTTTTGCATTGATAAGAAATAAGTAGTCAAGAGTAAATGGCTGAAAGTAAGTTAAAGTATTGAGTTTTAATTGGTAGAAGTAGCCTTTACTTCTGTGTTGGCTTGAAGTGTTGGTTGTATCTTGCAGCACTGGGAAGATGAGAACAATTAGTGTAAATGGATGGGAAGTTATAAAAGATACATCAAGGATCCTTCATTGTCATAGAAGTTTCTACTTGAATTAGAGTTGAGGAAAATTAGGAGTCAAGATACATATTCATACAACTTTTTTTACTAATTATTGGAGCAAAACACTGTATAGTTATCAAAAGAACAACAGTGAAAAATCGGTGTGATAAAAGGAAATAACCATTATCATAATGCACACAAATGTAATTTATATACAAATAATAATTATTTGTTTTACAGAGTTGTTTTTTTTTTCTGCAGACAAGTAAAGTACTTACTGTTTGGCTGCATTTCACTTAGTTAAATATAGTTTTTAATTTAGTTTTTAGGTTTTAATTTTAAACCAGTATTTAATTTTAAGATTCTCTTTAGACACTGCACATTGGTGGATTTTAAGTTGCTCTGTTGAATCTCAAGGAATGTAATTCTCAACTGATGTTTGTGGAAGGAATGAGTGTGAGTGTCACTCTTAGGGTGTTACACTATATCATTCTTTTAAATGTTGGTTTCTAGAGAAAATGACAAGACATTGGGGATCTCAGGAGCTTTTCATTGGGATGAATGGAATTCTGCACTCAGTGCTTTTGTCTGTGGCAAGTATTTGTTTCCTGTATGTGCTTAATGATGTTTTGTCCCTTTTGCATCAGACCCATGCTGGGGTTGGGATATTTGGGAGTGCTGCTCTCCAGAGTGCCAGAGCAATAATCCTAAACTGAATTTATGGGTATTCTTCCAGTGAAAAATGCACTCTGGTTCATTACTGGATTATTACCTCAGTAATTATGTTACTGTTGTATTGCCAGAAGGGATAAGCAGAGCTGTGTAATATTGGTATTTATCCTTCAGAAATAACAGCCCTTCAATTAATGTCTAAACATCAAATGGGCTTAGTGTGAATGGGAGAGGAAATCCATAAAGGGTCCCTTCAACTCTTTTAAAGGTTGTTAGTAGAGAAATCTGATTAATTTAAAAATGTAGGTTGAAGACAAAAGGGTGTGTGACCAGGAACTTGTGGGTGACAACTCTGAGCAAATAGTACCTTCCCTGTTCTGTCATCCAGATCTGCTCAAGTCAGAGGTAGACTTAAAAGAAGCAAGTCCAGTCACTTGAATTTTGCACAGGCAAAGTTCTTTTACAGTGAGAAAATGGTCAAAAAAAAAAGGTGATAAACAATGAAAAGCAGGTGTGGAGTCACAACCTGTGGATTCTCTGTGTTTTAGAAAGTGTGGAGCTGAAGTGCTCCCT
This sequence comes from Neodrepanis coruscans, assembly GCA_013400695.1. Taxonomy (NCBI): domain Eukaryota; kingdom Metazoa; phylum Chordata; class Aves; order Passeriformes; family Philepittidae; genus Neodrepanis; species Neodrepanis coruscans. The sequence goes on along the minus strand of VYZS01002129.1, from coordinate 33,232 downwards.
GAATTGGATCTGCAGTCTGAGCACAAACTGAGGCAATACTTGTGTTGGTTACTGAGGCCAGTGAGGAGAGAACTTAAGGAACTTCATCATTGTTTTGCTTCCACATAAAATTTGATAATTTGGAAATGTCAAACTTTTCACATGTTCTGTCCCCAGTGTACCTTGGGCAAGTGAAAACATGGACTTCAGTGTTGGATTTCCACTTGCATTTTTTTTGTTTGTCTCTATGTTCTTGAGTAGCACTTTCTAACTTTCAGGTTAGTAATTGTTTGCAGGTAATGCTGGTGGCTGTACCCTCTATACTCTGTGTTACATATAGAATATATAAATATCTTTCTCTATACCTGTTAATTATTACTTATATCTCTGATATTTTGATGGCAACTGAAGCTACAAAACTACCCGTAAGTCAGAGGGGTCACTGCAGTATCAGGTGTTTAAGGGAATACTCTGAAGGTCCAGAAATGTTCCAGTCAGCCCTGCCCCTGGTTTTGGGGATGGCTTTTTATGTAAAATAAAGCAGTAATGTGTCTTTGCTGGTGTCTGGCTGATTTTTGGCCTGACTTGAGCTGATCTAATGTTCTCAGTAGTTGCAAAAAAGCACTAAAATCTAAGGCAGACAAAACTCAAAGTGCTTTTTTTCTCTCCTGTTTTCTATGTATGAAAATACTTGTGTTGTACAATTCAGCTTAGTAACTATTTTAGAACTGTTTCCCACCTACTCTTCATCAGTGACAGAGGAATTGGGCATCACCAAAGGTGCTGAAGGTGTTTTGAGCCTTTCTTTGCTTGTGTTGAGAAGATCCCTTGTCCAGTGAAGAGTTAAAAAAGCAATGCTGTATATCAAATCTTACCATACTGGCTGGTAATGTCATTGTGAATTTTACTTATTGACTGCTCACACTTCAGTTTTGCAGAAGAGCCTTTTTTTTTTCAGTTAGTGAAGTCCTAACTGGGAGGAACCTGTCCTTCCTTCTTCCTGGCATACAAAGAATCCAGAGGTCATTTCCTATCAGGTGATAAATTGAAATTAGGCCATACTTATGTCAGGATTCCTGTGTGCTCTATCAATTACAGAAGTGCTGCCCTAACAGCACTTCCCAGCCTTCCTTCTGGAGTCATGCAGTTTGAAAAATACTGGAATATGAAAGCTTTTATTTACTTCTGTGAGATACTGAAGCCTTTTTTTATAAATAATAGTACTCGAACTTTATCCACCTGCTCCAAGTACAACATTTCTATTTCACTCTAGGTTTAAAATTTTATTTCAGGAAGTGATATGAGTGAAATGCATCACCAAATTCACAACAGATTATCAATGGAAGAACATACACTGGTACATTTTTCCAAAAAGTGGTGTGATGCATTTAAAAGGAGTTGGTAAATGTTCAGAGCAAGAAGAAGATCAAAGAGCTTTCTAAATCACATAATAGCTTCTTTTTCTGTGAATGACACTGACTATTAGAGGAGCTTTTCTGTTTCCAGATTCAGTTTTGTTGTGTCAAAATTCTGCTTTGAACTCAGCATACATGTTGATTTACCTGCTTGCACTCCAAGTCAAATCTAGAGATTGATTTAGGAACACTAAAATAAAGGCCAAACCACTTGAGACTGTGAAACGATGAATTTATAGTCTATATAGTTGCTATAAATTCAAGAATTGGAAAATCATATGAATATGCATAAAATTGATTACTTGATCAGTTGGCCAGTCAGATTATTGCAAGTTTGTAAGATACTACATGACAAAAATTGCAGCTTTTTTCAGATTTGAGAGTTTTTTGTCTCTTAGTTGTTACTTACTGCACTTTTCTTACATGTCTTTTAACCCAATGAAACTGTTCTCTCATCTCTTTTCTTCTTCAATGATTTCTTGTATTTTTTAATTGTTAGATTTTAAGAGGAAGGTTGAAGAATAGTCATTAATAGTAAAATATGGGTCCTGGTTTCTGTTAATGAAGATTTCTCTGATCTGTGTGGAGCTTGGACCTCATTCTGACCTTGGCTGTGCCTCACATCTTCCCCTGAGGTGGATTTCTGTGGGTGTGTGAGGGTGATCTCTGCCCCCTCTCCTGCTGAAGGTACCTGGCAGGATGAGATTTGTGTTCCCTCTTCGTGTTCTGCAGCTTTGGGCTTTGCATGGCAATTTAAACAGGATGTTCCTGTACCAGACTGGGAAGTGCAGTGGCTGATGAGCTGAACACCTTTTTCTGCAGGTGGGCAGAGGAGGGTGGACATCTGTGCAGGGGATCCCTTCAATAAGCAGGATACCAAAGAGAGAAGTGTATCCTGTGTGTCACTCCCAAGGGCTGAGGAGGGATGATGCTTACCCGTCTTTTTTGGACATCACGGGTCTAAGGGGAATATTGGCTGCACCCTGCAATCCTGAGGATGGAGAAGTGGCCTTGATTTAGCTGATGCTCCAAAGAGTTCAGTGGTTGGGTTGAGTCAGTGCAGTGATAAAGGAGATCCCACCACTCCGACTGAAACATTGGGAATCTGAGTCCAGATTTGTTTCTGATGGCTGGGACTTCTTTTCCACTCATAGTCTTTAGAATTTGTGCAGGAGTTTGTAGGTAGCAGGGAAATTCTTACACCATCTGGAGATGGAGAGAACTATGTTTTGTTTCACATTGGAAGATGAGTTGAGTGAGTTTCTAGTATCAATTGAATCTGATGGTACATGTCTGAGAGTCCTTTGAGATACTGCATTAGTAAGCATTTTGTTTTGCTAAGAATGAAAGAATCTTGTTTTTCTGTAGATGTAAATCCTTTGTTTTCCCTGTAGTAAGTTTTCCCTTCCTTTCCTCTCTGCATTTCATCCCATCTTTCCCACAGAACACCATCATTCCATTTTTTTTCCTCAGAGCTATGTGGATATTGATTCCCCAGCAGGTTGCTGCCAAAATACATAGAGCAGCTTGCTTTTCCCTCAGAGAACAGTCATTTGGATTTGTTTTTACTGTGTAGATACTAATTTTCATGACACATATATATGTATTTTAAACATGAGCATAGAGAATAGTAAGTGAACAATATGATCCCATAATCTTAATTTCTGTAGGAGATTAAAGATGCACCACTTGACAAGAGATAACATCTGAACACTTAACCACTGTGTAACTCCTCTTTTTTGTGTTCCTGAGGCTGTGAGTGCTGAGTTTTCTTCGTAGGCTGGAGGAGACACAAAAGTCAGATGGTTAAAATATACCCAGCAAACCAGTCCTGTCACTGTAATGTTTCATTCCCTATCTGCACTGTAATGCAGACAAATGAACATTAAATTGGAATTGAGATAATGTAAGAGGGAAGTTCCCTCTTTTCCTATTAATTTTTTTTTTTCATTTATCTACAAGTCATTTTGAAACTGCACCTTCTCCTGTGGTACTGTAGAAATACATACTCTGGCTTGGAAATACCTGCAATACATGGCAAGGGTTTGCTTCTGAGACTTGTGTTTTGTAGAGAAAGGCAGAAGTATGTCATTTCCACCCTTTTTGGGGCTTTATACTTCAGTATCCAGCCACAGTTTCTGTTTGGCAGCCCCGGTGGTGGTTTAGCAGAGCATATTGATTGTCATTGTGTTGCAGAGGTACATTGGAAAGGCTGTATTGGGTAATTCAAAAGGAGTCTTGTAATGATCTCTTAGTTGGTGAACTTGAAAGGACGTGCAAAGCCCATTTCTTGGGTTATGTTATTAACAGATTACTTTAAATAGCATATATATTGAAACAGCCTCTTAGCTGAAACATCAGATTGCACTGGTTGTAGTAGTTTCATACTGTGTTTTTGTATAAATAATGAAGGCTGAATAAAACCCCATGTGTTGCACAGTTCTTTCTTGACTCCTTATAAATGTAATTTTCAAAGGTCATTACTTAAGCAACAGCCTACCTGTGTGCTTTTGTGCTTTCCAGTCATTATACTGGTGTGCTGTTTTAAAAGCCTCTGTATTGTATTTACCTTAGTTTTACTGAAGTCACCTGTAAAATGTATTTTAACCTGTCTCTGGAATTGTACATAGATTTTTTTTTAATATACTCCTGTAGAATGAACGTGGGTTTTACTGTGATGCCAATTAGAAATGGTTTCTTGAGACTCACTGGCAATAGACAGTGGTTTTGTTCTTTTATTCCTTTCCTATATTTTTTTTTTTTTTGTCATTAGGCTTAATTTCTATGTAGATGGCTTTTAAATGCTGTTGTACCTTCTACTTTGAGGAAATGTACAGTAGTGCCTCCTATGTATTTAATAAAATATATCTTAACCAGAAGGTACAAACACAGATGCTTGAGGGAATCAGGCAGCTGTGCAGAGCCTGCATGTTGAATATCCACTGTGTAAAAAAGTTGTGTTTCCCAGGCTGAAAGGCTGAGGGTTTACATGAATTTGTGAAGGAACCATGAGGAGGGTAAATCATGATGAGGATGGGTAGGATGGGCAGGTTGACAAGATCAAAAAAAAAATTTTTTGTTTTTTTTTTTCTGTTTAAGCCAGTGGCATAGAGGGAACNGGCAGAAGTATGTAATTTCCACCCTTTTTGGGGCTTTATACTTCAGTATCCAGCCACAGTTTCTGTTTGGCAGCCCCGGTGGTGGTTTAGCAGAGCATATTGATTGTCATTGTGTTGCANCAGTAGTGCCTCCTATGTATTTAATAAAATATATCTTAACCAGAAGGTACAAACACAGATGCTTGAGGGAATCAGGCAGCTGTGCAGAGCCTGCATGTTGAATATCCACTGTGTAAAAAAGTTGTGTTTCCCAGGCTGAAAGGCTGAGNTGGGTAATTCAAAAGGAGTCTTGTAATGATCTCTTAGTTGGTGAACTTGAAAGGACGTGCAAAGCCCATTTCTTGGGTTATGTTATTAACAGATTACTTTAAATAGCATATATATTGAAACAGCCTCTTAGCTGAAACATCAGATTGCACTGGTTGTAGTAGTTTCATACTGTGTTTTTGTATAAANACCATGAGGAGGGTAAATCATGATGAGGATGGGTAGGATGGGCAGGTTGACAGCTACAACAAGGATTTGACTGTTGTTTTGGTCATTTTTTTCTTTCTTTCTTGGTACCCATTTTGTCTGAAGATTTTAATTTCTGTTTGCAAAGTGGATGTGTCACCATTGCTGTTGTGTTTGCTCCCACTGTCCCTAGACATGAGGAATAGTATGGTGTGGTTACTAAGGCTGTGCACAACTGGTTTATACCAGGAGCTGTGAACAGTAATATTGAAACATAAGGTTTTCTCATTTTTTTATCATAGCAAGAAGGAAGCATGGGCAGGGAAAAAGAAAATGGATGCAGGAAGAAGTCAATGAGGAAGGAATGGGAGAGAGGAAGAGAAGACAGCTGAAGAAAACAGGAATGTGCTGCAGTGTAAGAAGGAGGGGCACAGAGGTGGGGATTCATGGCTGGGCAGAATGAACAACCGTAGCCGTGGACAAAAGAAGTGGCAGAGATGTCTCAGTTCTCATCTACCCGAGAAATGTTGCATCTGCATTTAGGAGAATTTGGTGTGCCCTAGACCTCTCCAGAATTCTGATAACTGTATTGATACTCATAACTCATTAATAATGGATGCTTTCAAATGTTTTTGGTTTTATCTGTTGAGCCTTTATTTCCTGTGACTGCTGACAAAGACACAGAGTTATGGGCACTTACTATTAGAGCTACAACTTCCTTGAATCTTAACATAAATTTCAGGTAAATGTCCTGATTGCTCCAGTGGTACAATATATCAGTGAAAGGGGGGGAAAAAAAAAGCTTTGCAGTGAACCTAAATGCAGGTTAGTCACCGTGTCTGTTGGTTGGTGCTCAGTCCCTTCAGCTCTGTTAAAAGCATGTTAATGGACCTGAGCACAGCTGAGAGGATGCTCAGAAATAGCAGTTTCAGGACACACTGTTGCCATGGATTATTGAGTTGTATCCAGTGAGTTACAAGTTGCAGATGACTTGAGACATAATGCTCTGTGAACATCAGCAGGGAGGTGAGATCGTGATCGGAAAGGTGGGAGTGAACTTTGCTACAGTTGGCAACGGTGTTTTACAGTGTTTGGTGTGACACGAATAGAAAGGTCAACACGAAATGGGTGTTAAAAGTTACTTACTTGGAGATCATTTCATGTTGAAGGGAGTGTGAGATAAAAACTCATGGATCTCCGAGTTTATTTTCAGGCGTGCATGGTAATCCAGCTCTGCATAATATAAGCTTTGAGAAATAGTAACTGCTGGTTATAATGATGATATTTCTTTAAAATGTGTGTAAGATTTTAAACACAGCTGCCAGATGAACAGCAATGACAGGAGGGTTAGAAACAGGGTGTGACCATGTGTGTTGATGAAGGTGGCTTTCCAGGCTGACAGAGAGCTCTTCAGCAGAAAGTGACTGTGGACCTCCAGAGCTTTTCTGTTCAGATCATCCTTTCTCTTAAGAGTAGCTGAGGCCATAAATTGTGTCTCTTCCAGCAGCTTCTCTCCCCAGTGGGTACAACTCAGAATTGATGGACTAGGAAATGGTAGCAAGGCAGTTTTCCCTTTTGCCCGTTGTCCTTCTCATCTGTCCCCTTCTGGTTGTGTTGACAGTTCTGACTTTTATCATCAGACACAGATTTTGCTCACGGCACCTGCAAGTGTTGGGCCCTTGTGGGCTTTAGGAAAAGGACAAACCCTTGGCAGTTGGAGGCTTTTAATTAGTGATTCTAGGAGACCTTAGTCAGTTCTTCCCTTGTTGTCCAAATCTAAGGATCATCTGAAGCAACATTGAGTCTGTTTTGTTGCTCCCCCCTCCATTAGAAAGAAGAAAAATTCATAAAGTATTAAAATACAGGATTAATCCACTCTGAGATACATAATCTCAGAGATATCATAAATGATTTTATTGTTTAAATCCATCAAACACTATAGTCAAACCCTTGTTTCTCAAATATAGAAACATGAAAAGTTGTCTCATAAACCTGCTTGTTCCATATGTTTAGTTTGTATTTGAATAAAGAGAAATAACAGCTTTGGTATGTTAAATTGTTTGATTTTTTAAACATTGTTACATTGATAACACTACACAGAATCCATGTACAAATCAAGAAAACTGATTTCATATAAAATTTATGTTTAATGCACTGTGCATTAGCTTTTTGTGGTTTCCAGTGTTTCAAACTTGGGAGTTTTAGGAAGCAAAGTGTTATGAAACATCAGATGCATAAACCACCGAATTCTGAAGTGACCTCTGTGACCATATGAGTAAGCCCAGGAAAGGATTTTCTCTTTTTTTCCAACTGTATTCCTCTGGAAAAACTTGCGTGGAAGGCAGAATTTCAGTGCAAACCTATCTATTTGTTCTTCCAAAGAGCAGGGCTGGATCCTGTTCCAGGCAGGAGCAGTTACATAAGCAGGACAGTGGCTCCTGTCTCCAGGTGCTGAGGGGGCCCGGCTGAGGCTGCTCGGGAGAAAACAAATCAATGGCTTTCTCCTTGAAATAGTAAAAAGGGAAGCAAATGGAGTTTATTTTCTCCTGGAAACTGTTCTAAAGCAGGTGTCCTTTTCGGTTGGGTGCTTTTGCTGGAGCAGGGGTCGAGGATGCTGCTGGAGTTTGCGGTGACTCCCTGTAACTTTTGGCTGCGCTGCTTCCCCACAGCAGCTCCTGGGAGTCTCTGCTCTTTTGAGGCCTTGCTGCTGCTCAGGATGTGTGAATGTCTCCTTATGGAAACTGGCTGCAGACAAAAGTGGAAATAATGGCTTTAAAATGGCACGGGGAAAAGTCAAGGCAAAAGGTGCAATTATCAGTGAAATTTTTAGAGGGACTGTTTTGCTTCAGGCATTGTCCATCTCTGTTTGTTCAGTTGATTGGAAAAAAAGACAATCCAATGCAACATTGGAATAGTTTCTCTTTTGTCAGCATTTGTGGGAAGTGAGCTGGTACAAAGTGTTGTATTACACAGAAATAGCCTGCCCTGCCCCACTCTGCTCTTGGCTGCTTTTACATGGAGTAGTAGGAACATCAGCAAATTATGCACAGTAAAACTGAAGGGTATTTGCTCATCCTGAGCATTTGGTGCAGGAAGAGGATTATTAGTGATTGTATCTTGTTTATATTTGTTACATTTTTTCTCTTGCTGCTGTTTTTAATATTTCTTATTAAATGGATTTGTGGTGAGTTTTAATGGGATTTTCTAATCCTCAGCTGTGGTTTAGACCGTGTATTTTTAAAAAATTCTGTTGTTGATAGCTGAGTGTCCCTTAATAAATTATAATTTTGGAAACAATTATTTTTTCTGGTTACATTGTGCAAACTGTACTTTAATTTATTAACAGAACATTTCATTTTGAAGTGTTTAATTCAGGGCCTAATCCAAAGTCCTTGTTGCCATTTCAGGCATTTTCCTGTGTGTGAGACACTGCTGTGTCACAAACTCTTGATAATGCCGTTCCTTTCATTTGGCAATTGGTAGGTAGAAGAGCTCTGCATTTGGGGACGATATGGTTGGATGTGGGGTAAATTACCATTATTTCAAGCATGACATTGATCAGATAAAATAATTCATATTGCATAACTGTTGTCCTTAAACAGTCCCCTCTTGTTTAAGGACACTGATTTCCTTTTCCTGTAACCCCATGTTATGGTATTCCTGCAGTTTGTATTCCTGCAAAGTTGTGGCCTGGACACATCCTCTGTCTGTAGTCTCTGAATCTTCCATCTGGTACTTCCAGAGTGCAGATGAGGTACAAAGTTAAGAAATCCGGATTTGCATTGAAGATAATACCTGGTTCAAATAATCAGACAGTAATGAAGTGCCTTAAAATGGCTGCAAATGTCTCCTGCCTACTCAAAGACATCTTCTCCCTGGTAGCACATTATAGAGGATCTGTAGTGTAGTTAAGAGTTGGATCCTTGCCAGCAGATGGAAGCATTTTTTAGCATCTCTTCAAGCTTTGAACATTTTCTGCATTTTTTTAACATAGTATCAGAATTGTTTCTTTTTCAGTCTCTTTCCATTTATTATAAGCTATTCCAATTTTTGCTACTTCAAATTACTTGCATTTAATGTGGTAAACATTTTTACATCCTTTTTTTTTTTTTTTTTGGAAGGGATTTTTTTTTTTTGGGTTTTTTTTTTTTTTTTTTTTTTTTTTTTTTGTGGAAGGTATTTCTGATTTTAGAGTTCTTTTCTTCTTTTCTTCTATTCTTCATCCTTTCTTTATTCTGTGCACTTCTCTGCATGTCACATTTCTCTTCAATTTCTGTTTTGCTTTTGCAGTAATTGGTAGTTGCCTTCTTGGACCTTCTGAGGGAAATTAGACATGTAGGGTATAACCAAAGCAGCAGCTGTAGGGCAGGAGACAGAATAGTTCAGCCAAACACCAGCAGAAGAGATGAGAAACTCGGCTGCTCAAACCTGGGACAGCAGAGACACTGGGCCTCCTTCCTTTGCAATGATTTGAAGTCTCAGTGGGCCATAATTTTTATGAGGAAATGTATTTTTTCTTATCAAGTGTGATGGAATCCTTTTTTAGCAGTATGTGTGATTCATGAAAAATCTAATAAACACTAGGTTATATGTTATGAATATTCTTGACTTTCATTTGTAGTTATTCCTTTTGTCCTTAATTTTTATTTTAATACACTTCTCTTATATTAATCCTTGTTGAAAAAATAATTTGGCTCTGTTGCCAACTTGTTTGGATTTCACAAAAAAAAAATTAACGTTATAATTTACTTCTTTTTTAATTGCTTTTTGTCCAAATATATTACACTCCTATCTGTAAGCACACTTTGATTTTTGCATTGATCTTTGTAAGGGGCCGGGGCTGCTCCCAGTCAATGTTGAACTGCAAACAAAAAGCTGCAGGACCTGCAGGTAATATCTGTTCAGAGCTGGCTGTGGAGGCTGGGAGTCATTGATTAGATCTGTGTTCTGCTGTGGTGAATGGTTAGGGACAAAAAAGTCATTACCTGGGAAGAATGGAACAAGGAAGGTGGATCAGAGTGGGAACAATGGACAATAAAGCTGCACTGTTGCCCTGAATATCGCTTGCCTGGCAGGTTTGTTGGCTCAGAGCTCTGGTGTCAGCACAGCACGTTTCAGCTCTGGGTTGCCAGGTCTGATGCATCTCTGATCGGGGAAGGTTGAACTCCGTGGTTAATGTGTGACTGGTTCCTGTGAAACGTGTCCAATGTTCCTGATGCACTTGACAGGCCTTGTCATAAATCACAGGCACAACTGTCATTAATTGATCTGCCTTTCCAAAGGGGTCATGGAAACGGGATCATTTTCTTCCACTGCAGGTCAGGAGGGGACGTGGTGATGGTACAGATAACCTTCCATCCCTTTGAAAAACCTTATTCTGAAGCCTTTCACTGGAGTTCAGTTTCCCTCACCTCCATTTTGCCATGCATAGGAAGCTTATCTGAAGAACATTGTGATAAGATGATCTCTACTATAGCCCAAATATCCCAAATTCAACTTAAGTTTGTAGATACTGCATCTGAAATTTGACTTGTATTCAGGAAGAGTTCTGTTGGCATCCAAAGCTGTGGGATTGTGAGTTTGGAAACAGTACTACTCAGAGTGCTACTGTTCAGTTCATTAGTTTCCTGGAATTATTACTGTAGCTTATTTCTGAAAAGAATAATAAACAGCCCTGGGAAAATTGTAGTGTAACACTGAATATTGCTTTCATGCACAGGGACCTGGTGTATTTTTTTAGCTGTGTTCATTTTGCTGGAGTTCTAAGAATTTTTTTCTGACATATGCTGCAGCTTCATCAGAGCACAGCATATTTCAGCCACCTAACAGGTCAAAATACCAGCACCAG
>VYZS01002127.1:0-22117 GCA_013400695.1 Neodrepanis coruscans | reverse complement strand
TTTTTGTCCTGAGGCAGGCCCAGGCTGTTCCAGCAGTGTGAGTGCTCTGTGTTTGTTCAGTTTGCAGAGCTGTGGAGATGCAGAAGCCCAGGCACCCAAAGCACTTACCCACAGCATCTTCTGTGAGCCCAGAGCCCCCAGATTCCAGCAAGATGCGCCAGAGTGGCTCCTCCAGTGATGGCACAGATGCTCCATACCCACCTGCCAACCCCATGTCTCCCCTGGCAATGGGGCCCTTCTCCTCTCCAGAGGGAAGCAAGGACAGTGAAACAGGTAGGATGGAATGCAGAGGGATGGCTGGAGTTTGTGTGGAATGGGATGTGCAAAGCTCTGCTGATGCAACAAGCCTGACAAATTAGGAAATGTTTCTGTGCCTTTAGATAGGATCTTTCCTCTCCTTAGTCATCTTTCCTGAATTGGGAAATCTTAGCATGACCAGGGATTGTTGCTGGTGGGTTGTGTCTCTGTGGCATTGGATCATCCAACAGGAAAGGCCCAGTTCCAGGTGCCTGCTCCTGTAAGCACCAGCCTGTGTCACCTGTGATTTGTCACCAAGATTTTTCTCACCAGCTCAGGAATTCAGTTCCTCCAGCTCTGAGCTGAAGTGAGGCTGGATGGAGTCAAGAGGCTCTGAAGAGGCTCTTGTCCTTGAATTTGGGTGTTGACTTTTCCCACTTGCTGTGTGTCCAGGTTTGAAGCAGACTGGAGAAGTTCCACCTGCCATGGAGTCCCTGGAGGGCACACCCCGCACACCCAACAACACCTTTGAATTCCCATCTCCTTTGGAAAACCTGCAGGAGGAGGAGGGAGAATCAGAGAGGTAACTCAGAGAGACACTCAGTCATGGAATATCCTGAGCTGGGAGGGACCCAGGAGGATCATTGTAGTTGAACTCCTGTGTTAATGTGATGATGGGTGTTGAAACTTGGTGCATAAAATCATTAGTGACAACATTTTATTAGATATTATTGGTTCAATTAGGAGATGCTGCTCTGTGTCTGTTGCTGTGGAAATACTAAAAAACTGTCTTATCAGGAGGGTGAGGCTGACAGGGAACAAAACATTCTAATGAGGAGCTGAGACCTGTGCTCTGGAGTTCTGCTGAGTGTCTGAGCAGGATGAAATTCAGGCATAACCTTCCCTAATAATTTCTTTTATTCCTTGCAGAATGGTTGACATGGGAACACCAAAGCCTTTCCGCAAGTGAGTGTTTTTAGAAATGTTTGAACTTCACTGAGTTGTTTGGATTTTAAGAGGTTAGGAAGCAGAATGCAGCAGTGCTCATTGTTCTGAGCCAGCACAGTTTGTCTGCAGGATCTTTTCTTTAATAACACTTCCATGAAATCAGCCACTGGCAGCCACATATAGGACAGGTGGAGTGAGTCATATGGAAATAACCCCTTTGATCTGTGACTGAAGGAGAGTGATTGCTGTATCTCCTGATTTGAATCGATGTTAGGTTAGGGAGGAAAGATTTCCATATTTTCTCTCTAAACCTGTGTGTTGCTCTTGGCTCTGTATCTGCAGATAGAGGAAAGAAATTCTAACATGCCCTTTCACTGACTTGATATTTGACTTAAAGCAAACTGTTTGATCTGTGTCATTAAAAAGAGGGCTATGGAAATACTGTAAGAACAGATATTCAGTCTTAGTTGTAAAGGGCAAAATTAGAAAATATGCCTATAGGTTCAGACATCAGCCTCCAGCTGCCATGGAGAAAATGTTCATAAAGCTTTACAACTGACATGTGTACTTAGCTTTTCTCTTCTCTCTTCCTTGCATCTGTGCCTAAAATGACAAGTATCTGACATCTTTTTCTCTCATTAGGGTGGACAGTGTTGGCTTTGCAGATGTACAGAGTGAAGATGAGCTCTGTGATTTTGACATGGACATGGACCCTCCCAACTGGCAGCAGCTTGTGAGCAGAGAGGTGTTGATGGGGCTCAAACCCTACGAGATCAAGCGCCAGGAAGTGATTAATGGTGAGATGGATGTTCTGCCTCAGCTCACCAAGCACAAAGCTGAAACCTCTGAAGTTCTTAACATTTAAAAAACAGGTCTTTCTTCACTGATCTGTTCAGAGTAGTGGCCATTTATTACTTCTGGTTTGTGAAGCTGAGGTGAGATTGATCCTGAGAAGAAACAAACATCAAGTGGTTATTAAACACTATTGAGGCACTGAAAGGCTGATTTGCAATGTCATGTTCTGTAAAAGAAAGCAAGAAATGCTTTTTTGGAAAGCATATGATGCAAGTACAACTCCCAATCTTCCTCCTGAATCCTGCTCTCCCCTCTCTCCTCAGAGCTGTTCTACACAGAGAGAGCCCACGTCCGCACCCTCAAGGTGCTGCACAACGTCTTCTACCAACGTGTCACCAGGGAGGGGATCCTCAGCTCCAGTGACAAGAGGAAAATCTTCTCCAATCTGGAGGATATCCTTGGCCTTCATGGTAGGAGCAGCTGAGGTGCCTTGCAGCCTCAATTCTGGGTGCCAACAGCTGAAAAATCAGAGTAAAGTGGCCCTGAAATGAGGCAGCTTCGTAGGACATTTGAGATAAAAGAGAATATTACAGCTGGGCTTCCTTGGGCACACAGTGGTTCCACTGGTGATTGACAAAGATAGTTTGATAAGGAGAGCATCTGTCCAGTGTCCCTATCCTTGCTTTCTCTTATCTGTGTGCACAGCCTGCCTTGTGCTGATTCCTGCTGGATAAAAGGAGCAGTGCTTTGATGAGTGGCCTTTAGGGGTCAACACTCAAGATGTTACAACTGGCTGTGAAGGGAATATGAAAACAGATCTGAAAAGACTGATGTCTTGCAGGTGGTTTTGAAGGGTGGCCCTTCCTGATTGTTTAGGGAAAGGGCTGCTCACAGTGGGAATTTCAGCTCTGCCACTGAATAATCACTTGTAGGATTTTATGCAGCTGGTTTGATTGTGTTCTACATTGTTCCTGTGTTTTTTAAAAGTGATACTGAGCCTCAGAAGAGATGAGACTGGAGAGGCTCTTAGGTGTCATTTGAAGACAGAAGTGCAAAGGAGTTACATAACATTTTCTTAGATATTCTGCTGAATTTATTATGTTACAGGATATTGTTTGATATTTAATTAAAACTATTGAAAATCTACTCTTTTCCTAGAACAGCTTTTATTTTAAAATAAATGCTGAAAACCAAGCAATTTGACCACCACTAATAACATTTACTTTTTCTAAATCATTTTTAAAGTTGCACTGCATGATCAGATGAAAACTGTCCGAAAAAGGAACGAGACTTCTGTCATTGGCCAAATTGGGGAGGACTTGCTTTCCTGGGTAAGAGCCTTTTATGCTTTCTTATACTTAAAAATAACATTTCATAGAATGGCAAACAGAGGCAGAGGGTGGTGAAGGTAATTCCCACTTCATGGGAGCTCAAGGGTCTGAGAGTTGTCATTTCTATGGGACCAACACAGAATGAGGGTTGAAGGAAGGCAGGAAGAACTCTTTGGTTTTTCATTTGGCTGGAGATAAAGAGTATTTTAAAGAACAGAAAGAGTTTCCTTATGATGTGTGGGCAGAGTAGAAAGGTAGTTCTGGAGACATAAAGGTGAGAGAAGGATTTTGAAAAGTGTAATAGCACCATTTATTTCAGTAACACTGAAATGTAAGTTATGTGTTGCCTGCGGTGCAGTTAAAAGACAGTTAAAAATACTGGTTTCTAATCTTAGAATTTACATAGCTGAACCTTTTTAAGTTTAAAGTGCTATTGGAGGCTTCATTTCTGAGATCCTTATGGAAAGATTTGGCTGCTGCAGCACTTGAAGTGTCCAAGGCCAGGTTGGAGCAACCTGGGATATGGAAGGTGTCCCTGCCCTTGGCAGGGGGTGGAATTGGATGAGCTTTAAAGTTCCTTCCAACCCAGACCATTCCATGGTGTGCTAGAGCTGGATTCAGGAGAACTGCAGAGTTTGAGATGTAAAGGATTCCTCAGGAAAACAGGAAGAAAAAGCCTTAAACCAGGGCAGGAATCACTCCTCACATTCCGCCACCAACTCCCTGGGCCACCCCCGTGTCTCTGTGTCCTTTGGGGCCGGCACACACTGAACTGGGGGCTGCCTGAATTTGGCTTTCTTTGTCTTTCTGGCACAGTTTAGTGGAGCAGCAGAGGAGAAGCTGAAACATGCCACTGCCACGTTCTGCAGTAACCAACCCTTCGCCCTCGAGGTCATCAAGTCCCGGCAGAAGAAGGACTCGCGTTTCCAGACCTTCGTGCAGGTGGGTTTGTCACCTCCCCTGAGGATGTGGCCGGGGGCCAGCCCAGCCTAATGACTGCTTGGACATCAACTTCTAATTAATGACATCATGTCTAACGTTGTCTTCAGGCAGGGGGGTGGGGAGGGGATTGTTCCCAGTGCTGTGCTTATCTCTGCTAATGGTTTCTGGAGGGAGGAGCCTCAAACTGTGGGGAACACAGAGTGTCCTGGTGGAAGAAGGCAGGAAAGCACATGGTGTCCCAGGGAGGAGATGGCATCTCACTGGAGGTGGCTGGTTCCCAAGGATGAGGAGTTCTGTGAGGAGAAGTGCTTAGAGCAGTGCCACGGGCAGGAGACAGATGATGTGCACCTGCTCTGCCTGCCAGCAAAGGGGCCTGGGTACACGTGGCATTTGCAGGAGAGAACATTATCTTCATTACCACAGGCTGGGAAGAGCTTGGGTAATACAAGGGGAGATTATATTGAAAAATGTACTGTATTTTGCTCTAGTGTGCAAGCCTAAACTGATATGTTCCCTGTGTGCTGGTGACTGAGATTGATTGGGGATGGTCCCAGGCCTCTGGGAAGTAATGAGGGGAGGAAGCCACTGCTTCTCTGATGAGCTTTTTCCTCTGTAATTGCAAATGGAGAGAGGGGATGCGTTGTCTGGGTGACAGATCTTGGCATTTCTTGTCTTGTATTTAATTACTGGAAAGCGAAGTAATAGGCATTTCTGTGATGAATAGATGTGATGCCTGCAGGTAATTATGGCCTTAATAAAAGTGACAAATGCAGATCTTGTGCTGTTTGAATGCAGGATGCTGAGAGCAACCCTCTGTGCCGCCGGCTGCAGCTCAAGGATATCATTCCCACAGAGATGCAGAGGCTGACAAAGTACCCCCTTCTGCTGGATAACATTGCTAAATACACAGGTAAAGCCTCTGCACTGGGGTCTCTGATCCACCTCAGCAGGTTTTTTAGGTAAATGTGATGAAGAAGTGCTGGGTGTTATGGGTCAGTGTTTTTATTGTGACCTCGCCGCTGCCTTCTGCACAGAATAGAATAAAAATTTTAAAAAATAGAAAACAATAGAAAGGAAAATCCTTGGTATGCAAAAATCCAAAGTATTTGCTCCTTCTCAGGGAAAAAAAAATTTTCAGTGTGAAAGGAATGAATCTGTTGAGTCTCTACTACAGAATGTTCTCATGTTCCTGCAGAGGCTGATTGAGTGAGAATATGTTACACTGAAAGGGTAATTCCAGTACAACAGGTGAAAATGTGATTAATAATGCCACAAAAAGCCTTTCCAGGTTTACCATCTGATACCTTCTGCAGTGTAATTTCATTACTCATAAAAAATAGACTGCATTTACAAGTTCACTCTAATCATAATTAGGAAAGCATGTGAAACTCCATTATCTTTGATGTACTGGTTTATGTGCCTGTTAACTGAATTCTCAGTGTGGCTTGTGGTAGTGAGGATTGATGGGTTCACCTGTGTCTGTTCCCTTTGTACCACTGGAGTCTTGGTAAAGATTTAAGGTTTCTCAGAATACTACTCAGATTATTGCTTGTGGAGTGAAGAGTTGTCACAAGCTCCTCAAAAACAGCAGGTCAGAATAAATTATCTCCTGTCACCAACCTATTTTCATCAATGCAGCTTTGGTTGATAGACTTTTCTGGGAATTTAACTCCTCTTTCTCGTATTTAAGGTCAGCAAACTGCATTAGATCAGTGACTTTTCCAGCTTTTATTAGAAAGCATTGTTATATTTGCTATTTTTCTCTTGCAGAACTGCCTGAAGAGAAAGAGAAAGTCAAGAAAGCAGCAGATCACTGTCGCCAGATCCTCAACCACGTGAACCAGGCTGTCAAAGAGTCAGAGAACAAGCAGGTAGGAGGTGACAGAGTGAGCAGGGAGAGGTGGGGGGACAAAAAGAAGCTGTTTAAAGCACCTGGAGTATCTACTAATGACTTTATCTTGTGCTTGAGGATGTTTTGTGGCACAGTGAGAGGAGGGTCCCAGCATTGGGAGTGTCCTGAGGCACTCAGGGCTGCCTGCCCCCTGTCACCAGGGGGTTTTTGGTCACCAAGTGACCGTTTTTGTTGCATTTTCTGCAGCATTTGGAGGATTATCAGCGTCGCCTCGACCTGTCCTACCTGAAGCAGTCTGAGGATCCCATGATGGATGAGTTCAGGGTGAGTGACAGCAGCCAGCTCATCCCTCTGGAAGTTGGGTTTGCAACCCTGGCATTCAGTTTGTGCTCCTTTCTCCTGCATTCCTCTGATGTGCAGCCAAATGGGCTCTGGGGATAAATGTTTCTGTATGAAAGTGAGAACAATTAGTCTCAGAAATGTGAGTTTTGCCACTTTCCTGAAGATCTCTCTGGATGTAACAACACATAATGGTGTTGATGAAGCTTGTCAGCCCTGTGAAACAAATCTTAATGGTCTGCAAGCTCAAGCAGTGTGTCACATAAGAGATAAGTGATGGATGGTAGGTGTTGGTGTTTATATCTCATGAGGTTGCATATTTTGGTGGTGGTGTTGGAACTGGAGAGGCCTCAGAGAGCCATGAGGTGTAGCAGTGCAATTGCCTTTAGAAGAAGAGCTTGTACACAGGCTGATTTGTGTAGAAAATCCACAGGTACAGCTAAATAAAGTCTGAAGTCAGTGCTAAAAACAGAGTGGTGCATGGCCCCTGTAAATTCTGGTTACTTGCTGGTTGCTTCCCCAAAGTCTGTGTTTATCCAAAAGATTTTTACAGGAAGACTTCTCTACAAAACTGTGTCATGTAGCCTTCCACAAATAAAAAACTTGAGAGCATTCAGTTAGGAAATGAACAACTTACTGGCAGTTATGAAATCTTGCTGTCATTGATTGTAGACTCTGAGACTTGGAAGGCATGAATTGTGAAAATTGTCACTTCTGCCTGCAGATCTAAATGTCACCAGCACTGAAATGCCTGAAGAATCCATTGACATTATAAATTCCGTCAGATCATTGGGATGATTTGTATATCATTTGTAGGCACACTTGACTTGCAAATCAAGTGCTGGAGCATTAACCAGTTGTAATACCAGAACTGCAAACTTTATATGGGATATTGGAAAAGCTCCTCCTAGGAAACAGTGAGATCTCAATGCCTCAGGAGCTTGAGTTGGGAGGAAAATCCTCCACCCTGGGACAAGTGGCATCTGCAAAGGAGCAGTGAAAGAGGAAGGGTGAGACCAAACTTTGGGTTGCACTCGTGCCCTACTCCTGCTCCATGTTTCTTCTCCCAGACTGGATTTAGCTGCTTCTCTCCAAACTGGATTTGTGCTCTGCCATGACTTGCTTACAGAGAAATGTCATAGTGCTACTTTTGTTCTTCTCCCCTGGTGACAGAACTTGGATCTAACAAAGAGGAAAATGCTCCACGAAGGGCCCCTGACTTGGAAGGTCAATCGTGACAAAACCATTGGTGAGTCCTGTGCCATCCCCTGCCTTGGCTCTGGGTGTGTTTGCTGGGAAGGAGAGAAGGAGAGAGCATTGCTGCAGCCCCCAATTACTCTTCTTCCTGCCACCTTTAATAATGGCTGTGTGCTTCTCAGAGCTGATTAAGTTATGCTTGTCAATTCTGAAATGTGCTGGAGAATCATTAAGGCCATGCAGGGACACAGCAGTCAGTCATGAGATGATCCAATTCCATCTGTAGCTTTGTGCTGTAGTTTTCATGGGGAAGATTTGCAAGCTTTGCCTGGAATGGCACAGCACTGATTGCTGCCTTTGCATGAGTAATCAAAAATGCTGCTTTTGGCTTTCTGCAGGGGGTGTGATACAAAACTCTGAATCCTTAACTCATTCTGGCTTCTTTTGCACTCTGGGCAGATCTCTACACTCTGCTGCTGGAGGACATTCTGGTGCTGTTGCAGAAACAGGATGATAAACTGGTGTTGAAGTGCCACAGTAAAATCCTGGCCTCCACAGCTGACAGCAAACACACCTTCAGTCCCATCATCAAACTCAACACTGTGCTGGTTCGACAGGTGGCAACAGGTCAGTGGGACCCACTGAGAAAGCAACAGGAGAAGCCAAAAATAAAAGATTGGCTGAGTTGAGGAGAGATGTTTTTGTGTAGAGATCCAGAGCAGAACTTGGAAAACTGCGTAGGCTTAATTCTTGGTTGTCCAACATCGTGCTTAGTATGTATGAGCTGTTTAACTTCTTTGCATCAGTAATAGGCATTGCTTGGGTTTTAAATAGGCTTCTGAATTAAAGTGCTCTGATTGTGTTGGATGAAAGGTACTCTGGAAATGATTAGGAGGGAAAAAGCTTCTGTAAAATGGCTTTTTTTTTCTTAGAGGACAGATTTCCTGGGCAGGGCAAGGTCGATGCTTCTGTGTTGCAGTGTTGGAAGGTTATCTCATGAACTCCTCCTTCCTTGCTTTGGGCTGGGGTTAGGGCTTGGCTTGGGGCTCTTCAGAAAGCTGTGTGGCTTGAAGGTTAAACTCTTCCTCCCCTGTGTTGTGCAGATAACAAAGCTTTCTTCGTCATCTCCATGTCAGAGAACGGCGCTCACATCTACGAGCTGGTGGCACAGACTGTCTCAGAAAAGAATGTGTGAGTAGTGCTGCAGCTGCTGCTGGGGCTGCTTGTGCTCCACAGGCCTTTCCCAGCTGCAGGACCTGTGCAGGTGGCCCTGAGTTCCTTCCCTGAGCTGAGCTGGAAGCACAGCTCTGATGGTTGATGTAGGAAGTGGCCAAGGATGGTCTGTCCCGACTTAGAGGAGGGGAGGGTTTATACAAATCTGTCAGTGGGGATGTGTGTGATGTGTGTTAAAAACCCCAAACCCACACATCCACTCAGTGCTTGTGTTGTCCTTGCTGTCTGTCTCACTCCAGACTCTTTCTGACCTCAAAATTGCTTGTATTTACCCCCTGAAATTCTGATTTGATGCGACTGTGAGATAAGTAAGTGAAATAATCCTGCATCTTCATGCAGAACCAGATAGCATTGCAGGCTTGGAGACTGGCATCTTAAGCAACCCAATGCAGGAATTGGATTCCCTAGCTAAAGATTTATTTCCTTCCTGGGAGAAATCCTTTTCTTCTAAATTATAAGCAGGGATAGATTTATTTATGGGATATATGGCAACTGTTCTAGTGTGTCATATATGAAACCGTGCAGTAATATGTGAAATAATGCTTTTGTATAAAATAACTGGTTCATTTGAGGAATTCAGTTCCTTCTGCTTAAAAGTACCCTGGTGTGGTGTGTGTTCACTTGTGATTACAGGGTGTTCCTGGGGAACTGAATGTATTGGCTATTTCTGTTGATAAGAAAACCAGTAATAATATCAGCTGGATTTGAGAGGTGTGAAATAGAGAGGCATTCATTATGCTTCACTTGTGGCATGGTTTTATTTGATGTTTCTGCTGCAGGTGGCAGGACCTTATAGCCCAGATGGCAGGGACTGTGAAAATGGGGAGTGCCAGAAGAGTCATCCCACTGCCACAGTCTGGCCCTGGAGAGTAAGTAAAAGCTGGAAGAAGAAGGGGAATGGATTTCCCTTTTCCAGCACCTCCTCTGCTCAGAGATTGCCAGGCTGGATTCTCCT
Organism: Neodrepanis coruscans; assembly: GCA_013400695.1. Taxonomy (NCBI): domain Eukaryota; kingdom Metazoa; phylum Chordata; class Aves; order Passeriformes; family Philepittidae; genus Neodrepanis; species Neodrepanis coruscans. The sequence continues at coordinate 12,288 of VYZS01002127.1, read as the reverse complement.
GCAGGGCCTCAGATCAGGGTGACTAAAGGGAATAATGTGTTGCTTCTTCCCTCCCTGCAGGGAGGAACGTGAGGAAGAGGAGCAGCAGAAGCTCAAAGAGCAGCATGACATCCCTGCCAGCAGCCTGCAAAGTCCAGGTAAAACATCAGGAGGTTGGAGTGCAGATGTGCCAAAACACATCCCTGGTGGTTTGGGGATCTTTGGGTGGCTTTGGTATTTTTCTGGAAAGGAAGGATTTCTTTACAAGTCTTGTGGAAAAATTAATCCTGAACCTCTTGGAAATGGATCTCCTGCTATTTCCAGGAGGAAGAGTCTTTATTAAACCTGGGAAGAATTGACTCAACACTATTTTTTAGTGTTTTCAGAGCTTTCTGTGCAAAGCCAAATTTCCTGCAGTTTCCCATCACATTTTATATCGTTTACCATGAATGTCCATTTTCTGTCCACCAGATAAAGATTTGGGCCTCGAATCTCCCTTGCTCCTGAATGCTCAGTCTGAGAAGGCCAAGGTGGAAGGTCTGCTGGTGTCTGACAGCCAGTTTGACAAGGTGCAGCAGGCAGAGCTGGCACTCAAAGACTCCTCTGCATGTTATGAACACACAGCCAGCAGCTCCCCCTCGCTGTCAGAGGGGCAGTGGGCACAGGATGCATTAAGGAACTGTGAGTATCCATGGGCACTGTCCTGTGGGATGGGATTGGGAGGTGGAAATCCTCAGCTCATGGATGGTGGGAGTGGATTCTTACTGTCCATGGAGTGCTTTGGTGACAAGATGATACTGCAGAACTTACTGCAGTGCCCTTGCTGCTCAGCTTTTAAAGGCAGGGCACTCAGCCTGTGGACTGATTTCTGTAGGAAGGGTTGCATGTGTTGCAGAATACGATTTTCCTCTTTTTTTTGTAAAATCCTGCAAATGAGATTGTCAAGTTCATCTGTATCCAAATTCCAGGTGCAGGTTTCCTGTGGATTTGGGAGGTGGTTGGGTAGAATTAGATCACTTGTGTGTGTTGAAAAGAAGTTTTCCTGATGGACAGATTATTCTTTAAAATTTTTTATAGAAGATTTTTAGTCACTTTGTCTTCTCTCCAGTAGCTCTGCTTTCAGAGGAATAATGCAGGGCTCTGCAACCTCCTCAATCAGATCCAGCAGTGCAATTCCTAAATATAACTTCCTGAAATTTGAATGAATTCATTAATCCACAGATCTCTTCTTGGCAGCTCAGAAAGGGACACCAAGTCCCTCAGTTGCACCTTACACCATCCCCTGACTGTTCACAATTAAAACAGCAGCTCTTCACCACTGGGTCACTCACATTTTGAGAGGAGCCTCAGCTGAGTGACTGTTCCTTTGTGTGACACCTTTTTTTGGGTGTTACAAGAGCATTACATGGTGAGGATGAACACTCTGCTGCTCCTGGCAGCATCACATTTTTGTTCTGAACAACATGTCCCTATCATGAATTGTTTGGTTGGGATAATTTGAGAACTAAGGGGATGTGGGTTGAAGTTCAAATAAGCATAAATTTGCATGAGATTTTTAGGGCATTTATTTTTTTCTTTTTAATCTGTCATTTCCAAATCAGGAGGAATATTCTCAGTTTGCTCATTCCTCAGGTGGGAATCCCCTGTTACAGCCATAGCTGTTAGTTCCTCTGCAGAGAGGAAAAACCCAGCTAATTTCAGCTGACAAGTTCTTTGTTTTTCTCCAAGCAGATGGAACTTGTGCTGACATGTTTGCTCCTGCTTGGGAGGTGAAATGTGCAGCAAGCCTTCAACCCTCCATACATTTATTTTTAGCCCTGTTTTTCCTGCCAGGAGCAATGGGGAGGGGACACACCTTTGGGAAGGGGGGTGAGCTTTGTGTCTGGGTTAATCCCTGTGAACCTTTGTCTCTCCCTGCAGTGGGTTTGCTGAGGCAGCTCTTGGTGCAGCAGTTTGGGCTGGCTGAGAAGGGCACCCTGGAGGACAGGCAGCGCTTCCCCAGGTTCAGGACTGTTTCCCAAGAAGCCCAAGTGGAGAGTGGGAACGAACCTGGGCTCCAGCACTCTGACAGCACCAAATTCCAGCCTGGAACAGACAGAACACTGCCCAGAACTCATGAATCCACAGCCAGTTGTGGGCTCCGGACTTCAGCTGAGTCTCCAGCCCCAGGGGATGCCCTGCAGCCCGTGGGGAGGGAGCACAGGCCCAGTGGGAGTTTGGGAATGGACTGCAGGAGCACCCCCCTGGAGATGTCCTCCTCTGAGCTGGAAGGGGGGGTGGCTGAGGAAGGGGGGGAGCACTTTTTTGATGCTCGAGAGGCTCACAGTGATGAGAACCCCTGTGAAAGTGAACTGCTGGAGAGGAAGGAGGAAGAGGAAGTGCAAATACGGATCTCAGGTGAGATTTATTCATTTGAGTCCAGGCTCAGAACCTTCTCTCTTGCTTAGGACTTGAGCTCTCAGCCTTGACAGGTCATTCCAGCCCTGAAAAGGGCTCTGCAAACATGTACCCAATGAATTCCCTGTTTTGTGGAAGGAGGAGCTGCAGTGCTGGGGGGTGACACACTGTGACACTGTCATTGCACAGGCACCAGGCACAAGCCAAGCTCCTGATTTCTTGCCCTGGACCCCTTTATCTCTCAGCTGACTCTTGGGACCTGCAGGGAACAGCTTTTCCCTGAAGGCAAAGCACTTTCTGAGCCCCCCCATGACTCAGGATGCCATTTTGTCTTGGCTTCTGCTCATCCAGCTCCAGAAAACAGTTCAGCTTTGCACTGTCAGAGTCTCCTGCAACCTCACCCCAGTCTGAAGCTCTTAAAAGCTTCTGATTTCTGTTTACTTGTGTTATTGTTGCTACATGTGATATATTTGACAGCTTTGAGCTCAGCAGAGAGGCTGAGGTTTATCTCGTGGGCAGGTTGTAGTAGAAGTAGCTGCTATTAGGTGGATTCAAGACTAATAGTCATCTAGAAATCTCTTATCTATAAATATGCTTTCATTTAAAAAATTGGATTCAATCCATGTGAATAAGCCAATTTGTGACTGCCCAAATGCTGCCTTCCAACTACAGATTGCAAATAATTTTTCTTGCTGAGACATTTTAAATTATTAAAAGTGAGCCAACAACACGAAGCATCTAATTTATTTGTCACCTCTTACACTGTTTACTTTTTTCAATGTACAGGGACATCAGAATTAGATTGATCTGTTTTTAGTCAGTTCTGTCTCCACGTGCTGGCTTTGCTGGAGAGAAATTATCTGATAGAACCCTGCAAGGTACAGGTTGTGAAAGCATTTCTACCTGTAATTGCTTTATCTTTTAACATATCACTTTTAGAGGTAACCCATGGAAAAGCATCCTCAGTACCATTTAGTGGAAATTGGAGGTTAAAAATCTGGAAGTTGGGTTTGCCAGGTACCATTAATGGAAGTCATTGGAATAGAAACAGAGGTTTTGGAAAAACAGGAAGGTGGGAGATTAGTTCATTGAATATCCTGAGTTGGAAAGGACCCACAGGGATCAGCAAGTCCAATTCCTGTCCATCCAATTACGTAGTTTTTAATCTACAGTGCAAAAACCAGAATAATAGAAATGCAGGTTGTGGAAAAAGAGGAAGCTCTTAGAATATCCTGAGCTGGAGAAGGACCAACAGGGATCGAGTCCAACTGCTGTCCATCCACTCACACCATTCTTAATCTCCAGTGCAAACCCCAGCCCTGATCTCTGAACCAAACCAGTCACTGCTCTGTGTAGTTCTACAAAACCCTTTCCTCAAGCCATTTTTACATGTGGCANCACTGGCCTAAGGAATATGAATTCCTGGCCTAAAAAGACTTAACCAAATCTGTTGTGTGCTGATGCCAGTGTCAAATGAAGGTGCTGAGTTGCAGTAGATCAATGACAAGGTTTTCAGGCTCCATATATTCAAAATTACTTTTGCATGTGATGGGAGATTCTCTGTAAAAAAACAGATCCTGCTGCAGAAGGTTTGATGTATGAAACATTCAGTAGCCAGCCTTTAATTTAACTGAAATCTGGAAAAAAAAAAGAATATTCAGTGCAGATGGAAGGTCAGCTAAAGAAGTTGAGGTCCTTTGTGTGTCAGTCCACTCACCTGTAGTGAACCTTCTCTTTTTGCTTGGTAAATAAGGAGCCACTTGAGCTTTGGGGTTGTTTTTTTGTCTTGCAGGAGGTGGAGGAGGACTACAGCATCCTCCGGCGCCAAGGGCTGGCTGGCTCAGCCTCCCCAGGACAGCACTCAGGTAGGAACCAGCCTGGGCTCCACACACAGCACACAGCACCCCCAGGTCAGTTAGTCCTGTTCCTCACACACCAAAATAAAGGTTTCACCTGCCTGAGCAGCTCTGACAGAGCTGAGTCCAGGAAAGGTCAGGTGAGTCCGTGGGGACTCAGATGTGCAGAGGAGCTTGATCTTCCAGGCTGTCTCACCCCACCTGCCAAAGAGCTTCATCTCAGGGCTTACCACTCTCTTCCCAAGGAAGGCCAGATGGATGGGAAGTCCCACAGGTTGATTTTTGGACATGTGAAATGATCAGTCTGGCTCTTCCTGCTCTGGGTTGTCTCTGACTCTGTGTAGTGGTGGCCATGAGTCCCTTTAAATTGGCCTTGGGCATCCTACAGATGTGATTTCTGGGATTCCTCACAAAGGTTTCAAGGTTAAATGGGTGTGATGTGTCTCATTTAACAGTTCTGTGCTGTACTGCTGCTCACAAATGTCACACATCCATCTCTTTTTTTTTTTATTTCCTCCCTCCTTTCAGACAAGAGCTAGTTGTGTTTTCAGGAGTGGCTGAAGATTGGATGAAGAGAATCAGGACACAGCACCCGCTGTCTTCCTTGTGGACTCTGAGACAAGAGGGTTTGGACCATCCCAGCACAAACCCTACTCTTGCAAAGTGGGCATGGGGTGCTTTTCCTGTGGGGCATCTGCACTATCTTGTCAGTGAGGGAGTCTGTTCTATTCTGCTCCTCTCCTTGCTACCAGAAATTCATTTTTTTTTTTTTTTGCAGAACAGAAAAACCAAACCAAATGTACAGAGCTTTGGGTGTAGGATATAAAAATGTATTTAGACATTTAAAAAAAAAAATCATTGTATTTATTTGACTTCATTCCGTGTATCAAAAGCACATTTTAATTTTTTAATCTGCCTTTTTTTTTTTTTGTTTTGTTTTTTGTTGTTCTCTTTTCATTGGGTAAGTGACAGTTGTAGCCCCCCTGCCTTTGGTCCATCCTGCTGGCACTGCTCCTGAGCCCAGGGCAGTGTGAGGGGCCAGGCTGTGCCTGTGTGCAGGGGTATCTCCACTTCCTTGGGCTCTGCACTCCCTGCTGGCACTCACACTGCCAAGAGCTACTCATGAAGGTGTTGGGATGACTTGTGGCTGGAACTATCTGCATCCAACAAATGGCATGGGAATTGCTCATGTGTGCAACAAGCATTTTTGCCAGGCACTAAAAAAAAAACAAAAAAAAAACAACAAATCCAGGCACTTGAGATGGGCAAGTTTTCCTTTTCCCCTTTCCCATTCCTTTATTGACATGCAAGGTTAGACTGGGAGAGGAGAAAGAGGTTTCTTTTTTCTTTTTTTGTTGTTTTGTTTTTCTTGACTTTGTTGGTTTTGATCATTGTCTCCTTTGTAAAGTGATAAAAAAAAAAATACTTGGACCTGCAGCACTTTTGTAACTCTTCTCTGGATCAAAAAAAAAAAAGGAAAAAAAAAAGATAAAAATGCAAACCCAGAAGTGTTTCAAAGATGTGGGGCAGCTCTGCCCCTGATTCACTACTGAATGACTAAGGGCTGCCATTGGAGTTAGCCACAGGTACTGCTGATTATAGGGCCAGTAAGTTTTAGTACCTGAAAGTATGTCTTGCTGAGGGCTTGGGGTGGGCTTTGGGGGTTTTTTGGGGGGATGGGGTGGGTTGGGTTTGGTTGGTTTATTTTTTTTTAAACTAATCTGTGCCAATGTGTTCTTACTGAAAAAGAGATTTGCAAATCAAAGAAGGCTGAAACAGCTCTCTAGGACTTCCTTAGGCCTGGTCTGACAGGGTTTGGGGTTGGAATTCCTGCCAGTGGTGGGAGCAGGATGGTGAATGGCACAGAGACAACACTGGGCAGCCCAGGGTGGCTGTGCCTCTGCTCTGCTCCCAGGGCAGCAGCTCCTGCTTGGCACAGGGTGCTTCAATCTGTCCCCAGAGTCACTTTTGCACCCTCTTCCCAAGTTTTTAGCTGTTTAAAGATCCCAAACTGAGCAGCAAGCCAAGCCTGTGCATTTACATCCTGAAGTGCTGAGAGCCTTTGGTCACCATCAGTCCCTGTTCCTCTAAAGCAAACACTTTCTCTTCAGCTGCTGGCAAAAAAAAATAGATCTGTCCTTTGTCCTTAAGAAAAATTAGCTCTTGTTCTTCCCATGGGGACACAGGAGGGATGAGTTCATGACAGACAGAGGCAGCAGGGATGGCTTTTGTGGAAGTTGGATCCATCAGCCCTTAGAGAGCTGGGAGGAGGAATTTCTCCTGTTTTAAGAGCCAGTTGCACAAAGCATCATGACCCTGCCAACACAAACCAAAGTGTTCCCTCCCAGGAGCTGCCTCTTCCTTGGGCTGTGCCAAGGCCTGTCCTGGGGCACCCATGTGACATTGACTGTCCCCTCCTCACCTCAGCCATGGGCTTCCTTTGGTTACAAACATCCAGACCAGACTCCTGCCATGGATCCTGCCAGAAACACAACTGGTTTAACAGCCACATGTGGGCTTTGAGACCTGTTTTCCCCCATTTCCCCCTCCAGCAGTTGTGTGATGCTTCCCTGGCTCTCCACACTCCACAAACAGAAGCAGTTACTGTGACCTTAGAGGTCTAAAAGCTTTCCAGGGGCTTCCACAGTGAAAGTGATCCCTGAACTCTGGAATAGAAAGAGCTTAGTCTGGCTTTAAAAGAATATCCTGCAAGACCAGCAAAGGTGGGGCCTGGGAGGGTCTGGCTGCTTCACAGATTCCCTTGGGACTGAAGACAAAAATCTGGTTTTCTCCAAGCTGCATGAATGTCAAGGTTCATGGTGGTTCATGGTTTTTCCTCCTGGAAAGCTGTGAGATCCCCTGTTTTCAATTCCAGTTTCCAGTGTAAGGAAGCATTTTAATTTGCCCCTGGTTGATGATCCATTCCCCTGTCCAAGCTGGGTAGTTGAGCAGGACACTCTTCTCAGGGGTTTTTTTGCCCCAGACCCTCCTCCCAAATAAATTGTTTTCCATCCCCAAATAGAAGAACGAGGGTTTCTAATTTTAGGAACAAAGATGCAGCAAAGCCACCCTTGTCCAGATCCTTCTGAGAGGTCACTTGTCCTCTGCTGTTCCACAGTGGATGGACAAGCAAAAAGGTCAGATGGATTCTTCCTGCAGTGGGAAGTTCCTTGTGTTGAGGGGTAAATGCTGAGCTGGTGCTGGAGGACTCTGGTTTCCTGGAGATTCCTTTTCCATGTAGAGGTGGGATCAGACAGAAGGATGAGGAAGAGTGGGCTCCACCTTTCACACAGCACTGCCCTTATTGCCAGTATTTTCATAAAACTTGGATATTCTGATTCCCAGACACCACCCCTGTTCTAGAAGATGATTCTGATGCTTCATCAGTGACCCTTGAGTGTCACCTCATGATATTTGGGATTGATTTCTCCCTCTGTTCCCCAAAGAAACCCCTCAATTCCCCCCCCCCACTCCCCAAAGGTGCCAACTGACAAGCAGATGTACTGCAAAAGGGATACTGCAGCCAAAACACTGCTGTTTATTTTGAATTAAGTCTTGTGGAGCTCTCTTCATACTAGAATATTTTTATTTTCTTTGTACAACATACAATCATGTACTCTTAACAGAGATTTACTTTAAAGAGAAGAAGAAGAAAAAAAAAATCTGGAAGTATTCTTTAAAAAAAAAAAGTACACAAAAAATCTTTATTAATAATCCTGTATTTTTACTGATCATGTTTGAATGTCTAAAAAGACTTTATTGTTCTAATTATCCAGATGTATGTTTGTAAAATAGCTCTTTTATGACTTAGCTGATCAGGTTGTATGTTTCTGGAATTAAATATTGGTCACTTAAAAAAAAAAAGAAGAAATCTGTTTTCAGGATCTGGGAAATAGAAAATTTAAGCGTTTCAAATATCATTAAATAAGCTTAAAGGAAATGAGTTTTGTCTGCTGGATTTTTTGGGGGTTTGCAAATGCCTGGAGTGTTTGGAGGACAAAAGGGGATTTTCCTTGGGGACAAATGACTTTTGCAGAGGTTGAAGTACCTTGACTGAGTTTCTGCTGGTCAGAGGGTTTAATGAGTGAGTTAATTAATAATTTACTGAAAGGGCTGAGGGAGTTGCCAGTGCTTTTGAACCCACCACGTGCTGGACTTGGCACTTCTTGGCTCCTCTGCTTGGTGTCCCCAGCAGTGTCCCCTGAGGGCTGAGACCTCAGATGTGTCTGTATTAAAAATAAATAATATTATAAAAAGAACATCAATATATAAACAATATCCTGCCAAACCAGGCCCAAAAAAAAAGAGCTCATGAAATAAAGCAAGAGAGGAAGAGTGGGAGCTCCTTTAAAGGATGGTGGGGTTGGTTCTTGCCACACATAATCTGTACAAGAAGAAGGTCCCTGGGTCACCTCTTTGCTTTGGGAGGAGGAATCCAAGGAAAATCCAAGCTGGGAATGTTCCTTCAGGGTTTTCTGATGCCCTGGGTGTGTTCTGCAGCTCTCAGAGCACCCAGAGCTGTTCTCTCTGACCCTGCAGCTGTTAAATGTCATTTGGAAGTGGAATTTTGCCCCTTCCACTGAATTTCTGCTCTCCAAGTTCCCACATCCCACATGTGCTTTGTGTTCCCTGATGTTTTGGCACTCCTTGGTCCCTGACAGCACTTTAATGAGCACTTCCAAAAGCCCAGCACAGGTGTCACTGTGAGGCTTTGGCTCCTCTGATTCTGTTGGACAGTTAAATCTGAGCTTTATTTCATCAGCTTTGTGTTCTTTTCCTGCTCTGGGAGTTGCCTTCAAGTTTCCAACATCATTTTAAATCCAACCAGAACCATGATCCAATGAAAGTCATTAAATAATTGTATTAATTTAGAGGCTTCTTGTTATTTTTAAAGGGGAATTTGGTCAGATACTTGGGAACTGTTGGTGTGTAGCCCTTCAGCATGAAGGATATTCCTCATTGAAGGCCTGTGTTTTGCTGAATTCTGTGCAGAGGATGCTTCACCTGGATCCCTGTCATTACTGACATTCTTATCTTTAGCTTCTGACTCCCCTGGGAAGTGCTGCAGTGACATTTCTGATAGACAGGCTGACAAAAATAGGCTAATTAAAAACAACACCAAAGCAGAGAACAAACAAAATCGAGTACATTTCTGGAAATTTCAGAGTTTCTCCCTTTTTTTTTGGTTCCCTTCTGCAGAATGCAGATGAAATTCCTTGAGAGATTGCTTTATTACTTTGTTATAATTGATAATCTCAGCTCTATTACACTTTCCTAATGACTCTCTCTGTGTTTTGCCTATTTAAATGTTATTTTATGCATTCCCTTTGCTGCCTTGCTGTAAATAAATGATTCAAAATGAACAGCTCAGAAAAAAAATCTGAGCTTTGTGTCTTCTGCAGCTTCTGCCCTCAAATCCCAGCTGGGGATGGGAGAGAAGCATCTTTGAGGGCTGTTCCACATCCATGATCTTGGAATTAATCCCTCCCTGCTGCCTGCCATGGACACCAGTGGATTGGAGGGTTTGAATCATTTTAAAAGTATTATGGACATGGAGCTTTATTTTGTTCTTTTTCAGTGAGGATGGCCTTGGGTTTTGCTGATGAATCTCTACAATTTCCCCTCTATCAACTAATTAATTAATTAATAAATAAATTTAGATTCAAATATTCAAGAGACTCTGAAGTTTGGGGTCAGATGGAAGTTGTCCAGGAGCGTGTTCTTTGCCAGTTGGTTTGATTATTGAGGGGGAGAGGGAGCAGGCAGGGCACAGCACCCACAGACTGACAACTTGGATGTGCTTCCTTCAAGTGTGATCCAAAATTCAGAGAGAGAAAGATGGGCATGGGATTGATACTGAGCATATGCCTGTGTTAAAACATTGGCTTGACAAACCCTCCCAACTCTGCAGGCACCAGTTATTTAAGAAGGAGCTTCTGAAGGAGAGGCTTAGGCAGCCAAAGGCTTTGGTGCCACTTCCAGCTGAGCCCTGCAGAGGTTGGGGCAAAATAAGGCTGAAAATCAGGATTTCAGAGCCTTTCTGCAGAGCTGGGAGTGCTGCAGGTTGGTTTCCAGCCCCATGGACTGACTTGACCACTTATTCCAAACTGGTCCTGGGAGAAGGAAACCAGGAATGGGAGGAAATGGCCACAAGTTGTGCAAGGGGAGGTTCAGTTGGGAGCCAGGGAAGATTTTCCACAGCAAGGTGGTCAAGCATTGGATCAGGCTGCTCAGAGAGGTGGAGTCACCATCCCTGGAAGTGTCAAAAACGTGGATGTGGCACTTGGGGCCAGGGTTTGTTTAGTGGTGCTGGTTGATGGTTGGACTTGATGCTCTTAAAAGACTTTTCCAACCTTTCCAATTTATGATTCCTTGCTTGAGATGGTGCAGATCCCTCCTGCACTTCTCCAGATCCCAAACTTCTTCAGTTGAGAAGCTGGATTTCTGCCTTTCTCCCTCACCAGATGGGAGTTTACAGCTGCAAATCATCACTTGGGCTTTTGGCAGAATAAAAGGCCCAAAATATCTCTGCTGCTTTCTTGCAGCAGTTTGTTTGTTTCCAGATGTCTGTGGCTCATTCAGCGTGAAGTATTTTCCCTGATCAATATTTTAACCTCCTTGTTGATATTTACTCAGTGCTGCTGAATAAACTGTATGAAGTGGAGCTCCATGGATGGGAGAGTAAATCTACATTTCTATCAGCCCTCTGGAGGTTTGGCAATAATTCATATTATCTGAGGTTATTGTTATACTGGGATATTAATGAGCACATCTTCCTTCCTTCTGTCTCTTGAAGCTTCAATTCAAGTCCCACTTCTGGTGCTAAAACAACATCTCAGCTCTGAATTAGCATGGGAAGGAGAAGGCTTTGTGCTCTCTTTTTGTCAGCTCACTTTGAAAGAACTCTTTACTTTCATCAAGATGTATTTGAAATGATTCCATCTGCTTCCCTGTGACCTTTGTGATGAGGAGGAGATTAAACCCTTCTCTGTGGGTCTTTGTGGCATTTTTAAATATTGCTGGAGGTTTCTGCTCCTTCATCTCCTTTCAAAACGGAAGTTTATCCAGTCAGCCCTGAGCAGAGAGGTGTCCTCCCTTTTCTCTGGCAGTTTTGCTCTTTGCTTTTCCCCACAAAAACTTGGTGACAGCCCTGCCTGTTCCATCTTGTCCTGGCCATGCCCATAACCCAGTATTTCACCTCCAAATACTGACTTCTCTTTGCTTGTTTGTTTTTGGGGGAACTTCAGTCCTGGAAGAAGCAGGTTCCCAATGTTTCAAAAGCCCCCTCTGCCCCATTCATCACCATCATTTTAGTCTGTGCATGCAGCACAAGTCAAATAGCCTCGATTGCAGCTTCTATTGAACTCATCTTTTCTCCTCTGCAATTTCTTGATTCTGCTGTAATAAAGCTGCCCCTGTCACTGCTGAGCTGTGGCTCATCTGTCTCCCTCTGCACGGTGGGTTCTGCTGCTGGGCTGGAGTTGGCAAAGACAAAAGTCCTGTGTGAGGTTGGACTCTCACAAGTCCACCTTGGAAACTAAAAATCCCCAAAAAGTAGTTCCCTGGTGCAGGTGGCAGGTGCTGTCCCTGGTCACTCACACACAGGAAGGTCGTGGGAGCTCAGCCAGGAGTAGAAATGGAGCAGGGAAATGCTCCAGTCTTGGCTTCTCCTCAGCAAACCCCATCCTCTGATGGCCCCTGTCCTGCTGGGATGGATGTTCTGCTCCAGCTGCTCCTCCAGGACTCTGGGCTTGGAATTTGCTTAAAAGACTTTGGGACTTGGACTCTCAGCAGGTCCAAATCTTCCTGTTCAGGTGATGGGGGTTACATCACCCTAAACCTGAGTCTGCTCTTCTCTGCTTTCCTTTCTTAACCCTCCAGAGGAATCCAGAGGTCTCCTGCTCAGTCCTTGAACCATGAGCAGGAATTAATGTTCCATGAGATAGGAATTAATGTCATTCTTCATTCCTCCCTTGATCATTTCTCACCTCAGAGTCTCTTCTGTTCTCACCACGTTTCAAACAGAGGTGACTTGTGTGGGGTTGGGGTTTCCTTT
>VYZS01002121.1:0-13766 GCA_013400695.1 Neodrepanis coruscans | reverse complement strand
GAGAAACGGTTTTATCTTCTAACGCACAACAACTAATTATTTGCAAGAACACTCCCAGAAGGAAAATCAGGGGGAGTGTGGGAGGACATGGAATGAGAGCAAATTCACTCCTCAAAACTGCTTTTTTTAAAAACCCTGCTAAACATGGGTGGCTCCATTCCTTTCATTTTTCTTTAAGGAAAATAAACTTATACAGCAAAATACAGTGAAGGACACTGCCTGACAATTACTGCTAATTATGGCAATTGACAGGATAAAAGAAAAATTAAGAGGCTATGATTAAAAGAAAAATTAAAAAGAGATCACATTTTGTATTTTCATGTGAGTACATTAATATGAACTTTTTCCTTTATACAAGGAATACCATATCTAATTAAGTCTGAATGCATTTTTTTCATATTTCTAATTTTCTTGGCACTCTGATGACAACCTGAGAGTATGACTTTTCAGTAAGTTTTAGTGGTTTTGCTTAACTTGTCTTACATGTGTTTGAACATTTAGTGCACGACATTTAGTAATGTTGGGACTGAAAGACCAGATATGAAAAGTCAGAACATTCTAAAAATTCAGGATGCAATATTAATTTGTTGGTATGCACTTGCATATTTTGCACAAGCAAGGTAATAACAAACTGCCCTAGGCTTCTATTAGGACTCAAGGAATACCTTGAGTGTTCCTAAGCGTATCATCAGCTACCTGAACCATTCTCCTTGTCTTAGTGAGGGTGTCAGAGCACATTTGAGACCTAATGGTTTCTAAATCTGCCTCCTTGATGTTACCTCTCCTTCTCCACTTCATTGTTCCACACCCATCTCCCTGGCTATGTTTTCCCTGCTAGAGGTTTTCTCATCGGTCCTTCACCAGCTCCTACAGGTCTTTAGCCTCCCTCCCTCTCTTCCTCTCCTGCGCACCTGCTCTATCACTTTCCAGTCCCTGTGACAACCTCACAGGTCCTGTGGGCCCCTTCATTACCGCCTTTAAGCTTTATTGCTGAATCAAACAAAAAATTTGAGATCTGAGAAATTAAATAGCATGCAAAACGTGGGTCAGAGTTATGAACATTTTGATGCTGATTGTGCAAAAAGTCTCAGTGTGAGCCCAACTGCAAAAGCTGCCTTCTGCAGTACGACTGTGAGTGTGTGAATCTGCTAATCCTGACTCTGTCTGTATCAATGTCTGGGTTTGTTTTTATTATAGAGCTGTTATTCCTACTCTTAGTCTCCTTTTTCATCCTTGCACTGTTTAGTATCAGGCACACCTTAAAGCCTCCTAACAGAATAGTCAAGAGTAACAGAGATTAATATTGACCAGAATGAGAGTGAACCAGTGACAAGTGAGAAGATTAGGAGTTCAGTATTTGTGAAAATATTTTTAATATCTGAGAGACATTTGGAGAGATAGAACTTTAGGTCTTCATTAATGCACCTCTAAAGAGATATAAAACAGTAAAATGCTGCTGAAATAATTTTGAAAACATTGTAAAGGGAAATATTGAATCACCATTTAAGGCCTCTTTTTATAATATGAATATTGCTGCTATTATTGGTAACACTAATTTAGGATTGACCAAAATGACTTAGAGTGGCATAAACTTTGGGTTTAAATTTAGCTGAAAGTCTTTTTAGAGAATCACTCTGACTGCAGTTTTTCCTCTGGCAGTGTTGCCTGTTACGTCTATTCAGCTGTAACGCCTAAACCTGTTGTTGCCACAACAAAACTGAGCAATGACTAAGATGAGGTGGAAGAATTGAAGAATTCTGCCTAGCTACAATCTCTCTTCCCAACTTTTCTCTTCCTCACTTGATATCAGAGGTGATTTGAAAAACAGCTCATTTTTTATGTAGGACACCCTTGCACCTCTGCCTAAAAATTAGCACAGTGGTTTCTTTACCTCTGTTCTCCCAGTTATAAAGTGCTAGAAGGTGGAAGCTGTGAATTCACCCTGCACAGACTGAGATGAATGCAAAGGGTGAAAACCAGAGACAGCTGGTGCTTCCAGTCATGAAGGTAGTCATCTGCTTCTTGATTTTCAGTGATCCCATGCAGCCAGTGATGTGGGGACCTCAGCAAACTGATTGCACCAATTAATTCAGTGTCATGCTCTTGTATGAGTAAGATCCACTCTAAGGCAAACATACGGATAAACATGTGTTAAGCAGGTAGTAGAATACTTTGATTCTCAAAAAGAAAATTTAAACTCCTCAAAGCCAATGAGGAATCTTCTTTCCTTTCCTCTTCTGCTAACTCATGCACTGTAATTGGCTTAAGCAATTATCATACAAATATAAATCAGTGACACAACATGTATGGCATCTGATATTTTTATTTATGAGAAGAAACATGACACTAAGAAAAAATATAACTGCTTATTCTAATTGCATGTTATGCAGATTGCAAGAGCATAAAAAGTGCATCAATAGGGTTGGAATTCCCTGCAAAATACATGATTACACTGATTACAGTGTGCATTGGGGTAGAGCCTGACACATGCCATAGCAGACCAGCTGAGCAGGTGAACTCAGATCCATGGCTTCCCACTGCAAGTAGATGCTTTCTGCTTCTCCACAATGAACTGTTTGCATACTTGGTCTTTAGGAGAAGTCCATGTTCCATGGACTTCCCACTCTAGTTTTGGCAAAGCAGGACTGCAAAAGGGTAATACCCTTTTGAGAAACCTCCTAATAAAATACTTTAGTTTGGAGAAATAGAGTATGTACTTATTTCTTATATACATCAAACAGATCAATCTTGCTTGTTAATTTAATACTGTGAATGCATACATTGGTGGATGTCAGTCATCTTCAGACTTGAAATAAGGAGCAAATAAATGTTCGTTCCTTCCCTACATCTTTTTAAGAAAGACATAAGACAGTGAGACACTGTAACACTGTAAGGTATGGAGCAATCAACATGGCTTTATATCCATATTTTTTCAAAATCCAAAGTGAAGTGGGCTTAAATTCTAGCATAAACCAACCACCACCCGTTTATTAAACAAGAAGAGCTTTTTAATGACAGTGGGTGGTAGGAAGGATGCTGAACACTAGCTTATACATTAGTTCAAAACCAGGTTTATGCACAATCAACTTGTGGATCTTCTTAATTCATTTTACTTTATTTTATTTATAAAATTTTATTTTCCTTACCAACAAATCTGGTGTTGAGCAGGGAAAAAACCAGCTATTCAGAACTCTCTTCTTGCTCCTGTCAGGAGAAAAAGAAAAAACCCAAGCTTAGAAGAAGAATTTGCTCCATTGTCCATCAGAGCTTTTCTGAGGACTTCTCATGACCAATCAAAAGCCAAGAAATTTAAGAAACTTTTCTGTACATTAACTGTCATGAAACTGGTTGGTAGTTCACAAATGGAAATTATTGGTGATTTAGGCCAGAACTTTCTGCTCACATGTTAGTAGATTGATGCGCTAAAACTGAATCTCTGTATATCAATATGATCAGACCAGAAACATGTATATTTAAACAGTGTATTCATTAAAGAAGTATTTCTCATATGTCAGTGGTGAAGAGATAAGCAAACAATTTTTTATTCTCTTAGAACAGATTATATTAGCTTTTCTAATTAATTTGCAGTATTTTTAGAAGGGAGTGCTTACAAAATGTAAAACAAGCATACATGATCCTAAATACGTGCTGCTGCTAAGTAGTACCACTGCCTGCAGTGCAAGCAAAGCAGGGAGTACTTGGAAAACATTTAAATTCTGTGATTATTTCTTTTTGTTATTTTTAACTAAGGAAACACTTTTCTCATCTACAGCACTAGTTTTATACTATACATAATGATACTTTTTTCTGTGAGTACTGTTGTTCTAAAAACCTCTAACCAAATGGGGAAGGAAGATACTTTCATTGCGTAAGGATGATTATCTTGAACCAGTTTGCAGATATTTTCATACCTAGAGACCATAGCAAAGGTAAAAAGTCCAGGCTTGTACATGCTGCAGCTAATCCTACAGGCTACATCCTGCAGCTCCCACTCAAGCCGAACTCTAACTCTCTGTGTCACTGTAGTGTTTTGTACGATAACAGAACCTGGTCAGAATCAAATTTGCATGTCACACACTGCATAACTAAAAAATAAAATGCCAGCCCCGATCCCATCCTATAGATGTTCTAGCTTTATGGTATGGTTCCATCTCAGCCAACTGCGGTGTAGCATCCACACCACTGCATCCTGGGGGCTTCGGGCAAAGCATCATCAGCCAGTCAACAGAAGGGATTGTCCTGTTCTGGTCTGCACTGGTGTAGTCTCACCTTGAATATTGTGACAGTTTTGGGTGCCACAGTATGAGAAAGATCTTGAGCTACTAGAAATTGTCCAAAGGAGGACAACAAAGATGGCAAAGTGCCTTGAAGGGAAGCCAGATGAGGCATGGTTGAGGTCTCTTGGTCTGTTCAGCCTGGAGAGGAGGATGTTGTGGGGAGATCTCACTGCAGTTACAACTTCTTTGTGAAGGCAAGATAAGGGACACACACTGATCTCTTCTCTGTGATGACCACTGGCTGGACCTGAGGGAATGACCTGAAATTCTGAGTGGAGAGGTTTAGGCTGGATATTAGAAAAAAGTTCTTCACCCAGAGGGTGGTTGTACCCTGGAACAGGCTTCCCGTGGAAGTGATCACAGCACCAAACCTGACAGAGTGCAAGAAGTGTTTGGATGATACTTTCGGGCATATGATGTGACTCTTAGGGATGGTCCTGTTCAGGGCTAAGAGTTGGACACAATTGATCCTTGTGGTACCCTTCCAACTCAGCATGTTCTATGAGTCTGTGACTGTCCTTGTCTTCACTGGATGGCTCATGCAAAGTCACAC
This sequence comes from Neodrepanis coruscans, assembly GCA_013400695.1. Lineage (NCBI taxonomy): Eukaryota > Metazoa > Chordata > Aves > Passeriformes > Philepittidae > Neodrepanis > Neodrepanis coruscans. Next base: position 8,936 of record VYZS01002121.1, on the reverse strand, counting down.
TACCCTGGGCATCCCTGTTCATGCTCTTCTGTCCCTGCATGCTTTTTTCTTCTCAGTGCCCACCCTACTGCGGGGTACAGTTTACATTGCAGGTGACACTCTTCTCTCTAAACTGTTGTTACACTTGTTGGGCTCTTGACTAGTGCTGAGCTTTCACCACTTCTTTCAGCTGAAACTGAATGAACTTTTTAAGTACTAACACTGTGCTTTGGGTCTTCCATGTTCTGAAAGGGCTATTAAAATGTTGGTAAACTTTCATTGCTACTATTCCTAAATACATGACTCTGTCCCATCTACCTCTGTCTGACAAGCTAGAATAGCTAGAGCAGACTGATTTCACTTGAAGTTTCTCACTGATGAGCACATAATTATTATTCTTGCCAGAACACCAGAGTTTTTTTCATCATTACAATTGTTAGATTCACCTCATCATTCTTTCAACATTTCTAACATCAAAAATAGCGATAAACCTGAAATGTGTTAATCAAGCATAGTCTGTTCCTCTATTGTAACCCCTTTATTGTATCAGAGAACTGGGATAGTGCATAGACCATAATATTAAAAGTGAGGAAATAGAATAATTGCTTTTAATGATCTCCTCCTGATTGTTTAAGTGTATTTCTCTGATTTTCATGTGAAAGTCAGAGATATTTCAGCATCACTTTCCACACTTTTGCATATTTCCTGGATCTAAAGATTATTGTTTTATTAATATGACAGACAACTAAAGGAACAGGAGCATGGAGCTTGCGTGTGATAGAGAAAGAGAAGTGGTACACAAAACTGGCACAGAGGCATCTATGTAATGATTTGTTTTTGATTCAATTGTGGTAACGTCTTGTAGAAATCAGAGCTAATGCAGTTCATATAAAAAGTTTCCACAAATTATCTTGAGGCAAGTATGGAGTAATTCAGTGTTGAAAAAATGTACTGTAGAAACAGCTCTAGACAAGCATAGTCTCTATTACTCTGGAAATTGTAACAATTAAATCCTTAAAGTGCATCTTTGAAATATGATATATAGAGTCCTTGTCTAAGTATCATCAGTATGAGAATGTTTACTTGCATGGATGGAAACTTTTTGGAGATAGGGAGCTTTTTAACTCTCCTGTTTGTTTGGTTAAAGTGAAATACAGCATTAAAAATGTGTGAGAATCCAGTCTTGACTTGGAGAATTCCAGAAAGCCCTCAGTCATGTTAATAGCCTGTTAACAGTCAATGTTTTGGTCCTGTTGGAGTCTGGCTAGGAAATGACAGCTTTGTCTATGAAAACATTAATTAAGTCTTTTATTTCCGTGTTGGCACCAGATAATTACTTTCACGTTTTAAAGTGTAAAATTGCACTTTCCAACAAAAGGAGAAAAGGGCAGAGGGATGGTCTTGCACTGACCAGTTTGGCAGAAGTACTGGTATTTCCTGGCATTGGGCAAAGGTGGATTAGCTTCAATCCTGGCACCTGCCTGCAAACCTCTTTCTTCCAGCTTAGCCCAGACAGCATGTGATCATTTCTCTAAAGTGGAATATCTCCAGCAGGAAAGCAGGAAGGGCACAGCTTGGCTCCACTGTCAAGACATTGGTCAGAGAGGTGGGAAGACACCTTTGTTACCAATGCATTTGACTAGTGCAGAAGTATGCCCTTCCTTCTCATCCCACAAAATCACCCTGGCCCAGGGATACTCTCTATATTTTTGTGTTCTTGTTAATGTTGTCAAAGCTGTGCCATTCCTGGAAAATATTTGGTTTAACCAACTGTTATTTTTAGATGGAAAAAAGCTTTCCATCTAAAAAAAATGCTTCTACCTGCTGTGCTCACAAACCCATTGCTTTGGAAAGATTGTTCGTTGCAGTCTGATTTTGTAGAACCCTCATCCAGGCCTAGTGCTGCTTGATTTTAATTGGGGAAAATAGTAGCACAAAACTAAGGAGAACTGTTATGAATTCCTTGAGCCATTTAAGCAGCCACTCAGTTAAAAATCAAATCCTGCAAACACAAAGACACTAGAGACATCCAGGTGGCCAGCTAAGGAAAAAAACAGTTTAAAAAAATTTGGCGTTTTGTCTTCAAACTTTTCAGAATTAGTAATGCTAATGATATGTTTGCCAGCAATACAGAAAATGGAAACTTTCAACACTTCCCTGTGGAAATTTTTGTAGAAATATTTTTTTAAAATTAAATAGAAGCATACAAGAAGTGACTATTATGATTTAAAATATCTCTGTCTTTGTGCAAACAAAGAGGAAAGCCTGCTGATGCCTTGACTGAGCTGATAGAAGCATATCCAGCTAGGAGAGGACTTCAAATAAAGAGGATGAAAGAGGTGTCTGTTTCCAGTAGACACTGGCTTGTCAGGAATCCTTTCTCCCACTGGAGCAGTAATAGGACTGAATGGAGCACCGCTGCCTGTAAGCCAGCCTGAAGTTGGTTGCTCTGCAGGTGCAGGCTGATCTCCTGCTTCCTTGCCAAGCACAGCACCACTTCAGAAAGGTGCCCCTGGAGGGGCAAGAAGGGCTGGCAGGGTGAGAGAGGCAGTTTAGCCTACTTTAATAACTTTTTCACAGAATTACTTGATAATTACAGAAAATGTGTTCTGATTCAGTATTTATATTTTAATTGAATTTATCCAGGAAAATAATTTTTGATTTGGTATGAATTGCAAACCAAGATTTGCAACTATATTAATTAAATCAGCCTGCTATGAGAATGACAGCCTATTTTTGCTACAATGGGACTTTTGTTGGTAGACTCAAGTGTCAAAATAAGCAGAAATTATGTGCTTATTCTCTAGGGAAAAGTATAGGTCAGTGTGTTTTCAATTTACCCTCTGAAGGCCTATCCACAAAATCATATAGGTGTAAGCCCTGTCAGAAGCTCATTGCATCTGAGAGAACAGCATGGGAACTTCCATGTGTGGGTCTGTGCAGCAGGCAGCTCTCTTCAGCTGCAGCTCACCTGTGTGGGAAAGCTCAGTTTAGGCACAGCATCTTCCTCCATGGGAATTCACCCATCCATGCCCATGATGGTCTGTTCCTGTGATGGGAGACTGTGCAATGCTCTCTCTTCTGAATGCATTATGATACTGAGGGAGGAGCAGCTGGAAAGTTGCCCAGCAGAAAAAGACTTGTGGGTGCTGGTTCACATCTGCTGAACATGAGCTAGCAATGTGCCCAGGTGGCAGNTTGGTAGACTCAAGTGTCAAAATAAGCAGAAATTATGTGCTTATTCTCTAGGGAAAAGTATAGGTCAGTGTGTTTTCAATTTACCCTCTGAAGGCCTATCCACAAAATCATATAGGTGTAAGCCCTGTCAGAAGCTCATTGCATCTGAGAGAACAGCATGGGAACTTCCATGTGTGGGTCTGTGCAGCAGGCAGCTCTCTTCAGCTGCAGCTCACCTGTGTGGGAAAGCTCAGTTTAGGCACAGCATCTTCCTCCATGGGAATTCACCCATCCATGCCCATGATGGTCTGTTCCTGTGATGGGAGACTGTGCAATGCTCTCTCTTCTGAATGCATTATGATACTGAGGGAGGAGCAGCTGGAAAGTTGCCCAGCAGAAAAAGACTTGTGGGTGCTGGTTCACATCTGCTGAACATGAGCTAGCAATGTGCCCAGGTGGCAGAGAAGGCCAATGGCTTCCTGGCCTGTATCAGGAATAGCGTGACCAGCAGAACCAACGAAGTGATCCTACCCCTGTATTTGTCACTGAAAAGGCTGCACTTCGAGTCCTGGGTCCAGTTCTGGGTCCCCCACTAAAAGAAAGGCATTGAGGTGCTGGAGATGTCCTCAGAAGGGCAACAGAGCTGGAGAAGGGTCAAAATCTTAAGAGGAGCGGCTGAGGGAGATGGAGTTGTTAACCTGGAGAAAAAGGAGGCTCATGGGGGACCCTGTTGCTCTCTACAATTACCTGACAGGTGGTTGTAGCCTGGCGGGGTTCAGTCGGCTTCGTCTTCCAGGCAATTAGTGACAGGATGGGAGGAAATGGCCTCCAGCTGCACCAGAGTTGTTCAGATTGGACATCAGGAAGAATTTCTTCACTGAAAGGGTTGTTAAGCATCAGAATGAGCTTCCCAGGGAAGTGATGGAGTCACCCCATCCAGGAGAGTTCAAGAAATAAGTTGATGTGGCAATTAGTGTGCTGTTGTTTACTTGACAGGGTGATGATTGGAAAGGTTGGACTCAATGATCTTGGAGGTCTTTTTCAATTTTAATGACTCTATAAAAGTTGAGGAACTGGAGTCTGTGATCATCCCAACAAGAGGTAATGCTGCCTGCCGCCACTAGAATTCAGGCAACTTGATAACTGCTGCTCTGCCATAATAATAAGCCCTTATCTAAGCACTTTTGATGTGAATGTTCACAGATCAAAACTGAGAATTCCAAGTTCCTGACCTGAACCCCTCAATTGAAGGAGTAGTCTTTAATTTCAGGAGATTTCTTACCTAAATACATACCACTCTTGTGAAGAAAGTGGTGTATTATTTAGCCCTAAATAAATTAATTTATGCTAAACAAATAGATAGTCAAGAAGACCACTAAAAGATGAAAAGGGATCAAAGAGTTTGGTTTGTGTTGAAAGTTTTTTTGAGTATTCTTTACAGAATGGGTAAAGGGTACAGAATGGAAGACATTCACATTTTGTTTTTATCCGAAGTTATCCAACTGTCTCCTAACCTTCATTTTAGCAGGTTAAATAAGCCAGTTAATGGAAATGTCTTTGATTTGCCATTTCTCTTCTGAAGAGCAATTGCTGTATATCCCTGGGACACTCTGCCTCCAGAAGGCCTGTATTCCATCTGGAAAGCCTCTCCCACTGAACCTGATAGCCTTCTGGGAGACATCTGTTCTGCTTCAGGCTAAGCTGGTTGAGCAGCATCTAGAAAACAAAATCCCCTTCAGAAGTTTAGGTGAATTGGTAGTAATATAAAACAAAGCTGAGAGGGAGCATGATCATTTCTATTTAAAGCATGGTTGCAGCTCCTCGTAACTTCCTGCCTAAAGGCACGTTTGAAAAAAGTTCAGGCAATATTTTTGCTGCAGAAGAAGCTCTAGGGCTTCAACAATGGGATATAAATAGAGAAGTTAGAACACAGCCCAGTAGCAGAGTACCTCCTGCATGTGGTAAAATTCACCTCCTGTGAATTTTATAGTTACTTCAGCTGAATGCTAAGCCATTGAGAACTGGATTTATGTATGTTCCTTAACAAGTGTTCATATAAGTATTTGCCAATGACTACTAAAAGCTCACACCCTGCTTTTTACCTTGTTTATCTGCAGTCAGGTGTTTAGAGCTCTCAAGCTAGAGAGGTCCTACATCTAGATGCCATCACCAAAAATCATGCCTTAGAGAAAAAAAAAATTGGTTTGTTGGAGGTTTTCTGGGCTGGTGGTTTGTTGTGGGGGGATTTTTTGGTGTTTGGTTTTTTTGGGGGGTTTTTTTTTTTGGTTAGTTGGTTGGTTTGCTTTGGGGTTTTGTGGATTTTATTTGTTTTGTTTTTTGTTTGGTTTCAGTTGGTTTTTTTCCTGAAATTGTCTGAAATTGTGTCTTTCAGTTCAGTAAAGAGCAGGGATGTTACTTGCTGGTGGTCTCCTGTCTCCTTTCCTTTGCTATCACTGACTGCTCACACGCTGTCACCTTCTACCAGAGTCACAGGCTATTATATGTTAAGAGTTGAAGTGGTTTTTCAGAAAAAGGGCTTTAGAAACATATTTAATAGTTTATTCTAATTCAGTGAGAAACAATATACCACCACTTCTTTCACTAAGGTATGTGCCCCTAAACCAACTTATTTAATAATATAGGATAAGAATATATACTTAGTTTTCTAAAGAAGCTGACAAATCAAGTCAAAATTAATAGGAACAAAAGAGATATTTATGTAATTTTCTTTCTGCACAATTAATTTCCATAATTACTGGGGCTTTGTTTCAGCAGTTTCTCTAGTAGTGAATACTGTCAAAGATGCAATGATAAAAGGAACTCTCTCACAGTATACACTAGTGGTGATTTGTTACATATACAAGGCATAGAATTTACTGAATATAGGTTTTCAGATTAAATATAAATTTCGTCTTTTAAGCCAATATAAATAAAAAACACTAAAGGTAACCAAGACTCCTTTTTAATTATACTTTTACTTTATTATCACAGATTTATTAAAATAATTATTAGAAAAATTAATTTCTTTCCAAGGAACAGAACACTGAATTAAAAGAAAAGTAATTCTGAATCACGTGCTAAGATATCCAATAGTGGTTAAATTTAATCAGTATGCATTGCATCTAATGAGTCCAGTTGCGGAGCTACCCAACTCATGTATCCACGTTATGGCAGAGTTAGAATTAAATGCAGTCTGAATTAAATGCAAACTACCAAGAAAGAACTACCTATTTGATCAGCTCTATTAAGACACTAGGTTTTTTAACCTGTTACTACCTAAAGTTTCTACAAAATGATGAAAATGTATCTGCCAGTAAAGACATGAATTTTATGTCAAAGACTGAGAAACCTGTTTTACTGCAGGTATGCAAATAGCAGGTAATTTTTCTTAAACCATTAAAGGATAGATTTTTTTTTTTAACCTAAGTGATTTTTATAAACATAAAGTAAACAAAAGGATGGAACCACTGCTTGAATGACTGACTCTGAAAAACTAACACTGAGGAAATCTTATTAATTTAACATCGTTGGCAATGAGTTGACATGGGTTGAGATACAAAGCAGCTTGCAAAACAGAGTGAGCAAAATAGAAAATTTAAAAATGCTATGAGCTTTAAATAAAACATAAAACCGTTTTATGTGTATGTGTGTGTGTGTGTAGGACCATTACACATAAGTCAGTGTTTGATATATGGCATATAATTACAGGAAGTTTGTAGAAGGTGCCATGATACCTGTCAATTATCAGCAGGCAGAAAATGAAGGTAACATACATAATTCATCAGCATACTGCTCTTTGTTGTTAAGCTGGCTGATTTAGCTCCATAACATAACTGCTTATTTAAAACAAGACATTTAAATTCAAACGAAATGCTGTTACCTTTTCAAAATGTATTCAGTTATTATACTGAATCAGATGCATATATATGCACTGCTAAATGTTAGCAAGGAAGACTACAACTACATAAATTTATATGTGCACACAAATCTGTGGTATTATGAGGAATAAAAGACGTGTTGTCAATATCAGTCCACCCTTCTATTCTTGCATGAGAGAATCTGTTAGCCATTTCTGACCTTTAATAGAAAACAACATGTAAACTGATGGTAATGGTCTTAATATATTTGTTATTTGTTCTGCTACTCTCACTCAAATTATTTTAAGGGTTGCAAATATACTTTAAAATTGATTTTAAATAAGTGTAGAGGTCAATCCTGATTGATTTTTTCTGCTGTAGCATTTGATTCTGCCTGCTTGAAGTAAGACAGATCTTTAGAAAAAAGCCATCTAGATAAGGTCTAGCAGAAAGTACCAATAGATATCATGTAGAGGATTTTGTGCTTTTTTTTTCCTGAGCAGGAGTGTCCTCATTTAAGAATGAAAAAAAAGTAAAAAACTAACACCTACCAAGATTAGAAAAAAAAGCCTAATAGGATCTTATTAGCATCCATTGCCTGGGCATGGACAACAATTTGACATTTAAAGGGGGACAGACCTGAGATACAATATAAATTTACTGGTTTATTTACTATTTCAGAATAAAAGGAGAAGATAGATTGTGAAATCAGGAGAATGCCAAATAGAAAACTCATCAAGTGGCTTCTACATAAAAGCAGGGTGTTTTCTGTTGCAGTTCACTCCCACAATATGAGTGGGAGCAAAAATCTCTTGTGTGTAAGCAGGATTCCTACAAAGTTTGAATTTCTATGAGAGATGAATGCATTCACATCCAGATATAAAGGAAGCTGTGGATATTTTCCTTGTGTACTTTCCTTTCCTACTGTACCAAAGCTGCCACTATCTGATGGATGCATTTCCTTTACAGGAGGTTGTTGGCACTTCCTGGCAACTCTCCTGCTGCCAACTCTCCAGCCTGTGCTGGGTTTGAATATAGATAGGTAGATGTACTGTGCAGCTAGAATGCAGTTATTGTTAAATAAGCATAAAAATCTTCTGTGTGGCAAATCCTTTCCATTCAGAAAATTATTTTACCAGGTAGAATAACAAAATCTAGTAAATCAGATGACATGCACAAACAGATGACACGAAAATGATCTGAGAAGGAGAAGAAAGGTAGAAAAATGGTCATGTCCTCTCCATCTGGGCTGCAGTTAACAAAAGACCCTTATCGGCAGCTTGGCCTTGGCCTGTAACCTTTTCCAAGCTTCTGGACCCAACTGATTATTCAGTGGCTGGGGCATTCTTTGTCTGAACCCAAGGAGAAATTTCAGATGCTGCACCTCATTTTGTGTTTTATCATCCAAACTCATATCTGACATAAGTTGTTGTCCATTTGTTCCAGCAAATGCAATATTGAACATCTGCAGTTAATATAAGGTTTTGGATATGGTGCTTTGGTTAGATGCAAATAAATTGAAATCACTTTATCAGCATGTACAACAATACAAAGTATTGACATATTTGTGTCCAACACACAACATACATTATTTATCCATAGCAGCATTGTAAAAAGCAAGGAGCATATTTTGAAACACGTGCAGAATAACTAGTCATTTCTCATAAGCAGGTAAAACTGTATCCAAATATATTTGCTGAATAAACAAAATATTTATTGTACTTGCAAATTATCTGTATACTGTAAATGTAAAAAAATGACTGTACTGTTGATTATTTCCCCTGAGTACACATAAAATAGTGCCAAAGGGCAGAACGCTAACAGACTACTTCAACCACACCTCAAGCTTCCTGCAGGCGCATTGAAACAATGATACATTTCTTTATCTTTGTTGCCCTTCCTCTCACCCATCATGATTACTTT
>VYZS01002114.1:0-11190 GCA_013400695.1 Neodrepanis coruscans | reverse complement strand
TGGTAAAACCACCACAGTTTGTCGCGTATCCATCTCAACAGTGACAGGTATTTATTTTATCTGATATTCCGTTTGTCATAATATATATACCTAAAAATACCATTAACTGATATTTTTTTGTTAACTATAAATCCATATATTCAAGTTGATTTTCCTTTTCTTTTCTTTTTTTTTTTTTTTTTAATTCTTCTAGTAGAGTTAGAAACTCAGGGGTTCACAACATAAATTATGGAGCTATGAGGTTAGAAATTATATATTTTGTCACTAACTTTGTTGAAGGCTACTGACAAAGAGACTGAAATAAATGAAAAATTAAAATGCATGAAAAATCCAAACTAGGTGCAATTGAATTATGGCTGTGCCTTAGTCAATTACAATGACAAACTCAAATGTCCCAACATGTTTACAATCTTATCATTAAAAAATAATTGTGCCTAAATGTACTTTTACAGGTAGACTTTGAAATCCACAGAAGGGTTTTCAATATTGTTTCTTCAACTGAGACTTACGTTCATTTTTTTTCACAATTTCAACACCATTTATTGTTGCACAAAGTTTGATTGTAGTCATTGGTCCAAACTCTACCTGAAAACTTTAGCTTTGAACATTGATGTTGATAGCATCAATGTTAGTCTTCTCACCAGAAAACATAGACACACTACTGTTGACTGCATTGATGCAATAGTTGATCTACACTGAGTAATAGTTATATCAATTGCCGTTTGATTTTAACTGGGAGGGAAAAAAAAATAACTAAAGAACAGGCCTACATTACCAGCATTCAACAGGATCTTTTACGGTCCTTTTACTGTCAAAAATATCTACACTGTTAGCATTTCAGATTCTGAATCTGAACGCAGATGTCTAAAAGGCTAGAGAAAGTAACTATGCAACATCTAAAATCGCAAGGTTTGGATTTAGGCACATAACCCTCTTGCTAGTCTATTGCACCAGAAACAAGTAACACAAAATAAAGAGAAGAAATTAAGTGACACAAACTCACACCTCCTTTTCATATCCTAATGTTATCTTCCCCAAGATTTTCAGACCTTTTGAACATATCTCATAAAATTTGTCTTAGTAAGATATATATTCTATAATAATAGTTTGCAAACCTTACAGAGATAATGCCTTATCAATTTTTCTTCTGCTTCTTAAATTCTATCTATGATTTTAAGCCTTCTTCAGAATCTCTCCTGCAAGTACTGGTGTCAGTTCAAAAGATATTTGTTTTTGCTGTAAGTAGCAAGATTTTCTCAAATCCTTCAGTCTTTATTACTTTAGTTTTTTTCTTCCATAATTTTTGATCCAGCAAAGAAAGCTCATATTATTGTGTTTTGGATCCAAGACTAATGATTTTCAGTGGTTGCGTTTTTTTCTCCCCCTTTTCTGCTCTGTTAGATATTCCAGTAGATCACAAATGCCATTACCAATCCAAATGATCTAAAAATCTGCAATATCATTCTTTGCTTAGAGAATGAAAACCACGATAGTACAAAAAAACTTCTTGTCTGCCTACTTAAGACCTCTCATTTCCACCAACTTTACAATGTATGAATAAAACATATTTAATTTGAAGTGAGAATGATAATTAACATTAAACTGAATACATCTTCAAAGTACTCTGAAAAGAACTTATAATCAGTTTAAAAGTGCATAAATTTGATAACATGTTTTTAATATTTCAACTATATAAAAGCATCATTTTCTGAAGGAAAAAAATCTCTACAAGTATATGCCACCACTTGAAAAAGGAAAAAACAACATATTTGAATAACTTTTAGAAATTTTTCACTCATAAAAGTTTAAATTTTGAATACAAGGTTAAAAACTACTCTTCAGTAACTTCTACCAAATGTGGTTGTTATAAGAAAGTTTAGTTACTAATTTTACTAAATACTGCTATTTATGTTCTTATACAAGCATCATATATGAAACAGTTAGGTCATTCTCACTAGAGACAAATGACGTAAGTAAGTGTACGATCAATAAATGCACTGTTTATAGTTTTTGAAATGGGAGTTCATATATGTGGTAACTATATATAATCAATACAGAAATAAAATTACAATATAACAATAAGACATAATCAAAGACATGATTTTTCTCACTTCAAATGCTATTATGTAACAACAGAGATTTTTACCAAATGAATTCAAATACCCGGTACAAAGCAGCATGTATTGACATGACATTACAGCATGTAATGTCCATGTTGTACCCAAAATTAACTGATGTCAGTGACAGTAAAATATTCAAACCACTGGAATATTTGATACACTGCTTTTCCTCATATATTATGAGCCTTTTAAGGCTCTACTCTTTTAACAATAGAGGTTTTCACCATGATTGCTTTTTAATAGAGGAATAAACAAACCTCAGTCTCACCATAGAAGAAATAACTGCTACAAGTTAAAATTCATGAGCGTTGCACTAACATTCAAAAAAAGCCTTCTCAGGAGATTTAAACACAGCATTCAAAACATGGTACCTTCCAATAGCTTGCAGGTGCACAAACCATCTGCATAGAGAAATTCACTAGCTGTGGGCCATTACAGTGTTACCATACAATATCTGTCACTAAATTACGATGTCACGTTGGTAATATATTTTCCCCACATTTGTGCACTTTAATTGTCTCTGATTTCGTGTGGTAATATTTTACAAGTAAGCACAATCATGAGAGCATATACTGTAGATGTATAAATAATTTAAACAGTCAAGCTGGATTACTTTTAATGGTGCAATATTTAAATTTGATTTGCTTGCAACTTTAAAGATAAAACCTGGGATGTATAAAGTTCTAAGGTTTAGAATAAAATGTATTCAGTGTTCATTCATTCAAAGTATAATAATGCTCATAAGTAGACAAACAAACAATAGATGAACTAAACAAATAGACTTCCAAAGTTGCCTGGTGTGCAGAAGAGTTTTGTATGTCTAAAATCCCCAGAATATTAAAGAATTTGTTACAATAAACTGACATTCTAATGGCACAAATTCAACTTTCAAGTAGCTGCTCAGAAGATGGTACAATTTCACTAAGATAAATTCAATCATTGAGTTCAACATTATTTCAGCTAATTAGTGTAAACCATAAATTGCTTGCACATCTTTTTCAATAAATAGATCAAATAGACAAGCTCATTCATTGTTTTTTTACAAAACAAATTCCTTTCTCTGTTACAGTGAAAAACAGCTTCCTTCACTATTCACTCATGAGAAGTTTATTCTGTAGTTACAATCTAACCACTTACAACTTCAATTTCCCCTCTTCTCAAAATCAGTATTTTAGTTGCCAAATAATAGACACTGGTTAAAGTTTTGACAATATTCCAAGAGGCATATGCAGCTATATAGACATCCCTACCCATATATGTGTATATCTTACCTAAGGGTTGCTATTTAATACTCTAACGTCTGATACAGCTGAACTCGTCACTAGAAGAAATTATAAATAAACAAACAAAACCAAAAAAACCACACACACAGACACACACACACACACACACACAAAGAAAAACAGAAAAAAGGGAAAGATTAAATGTTTCCTTCTCAGTAGATAGCAGACTGGTATGGACTGCAAAATTCTATGATCTACTCACAATCTGGCAGAAGCTCAACTTATGTTCAAAGATACTCATCACAGCTGGTGTATGTGGCATCAGTGATTGCAAGGTCACAGTCACAACACTATAATCAACATTCTATCATCACTTCCACAATAGCATGATATTTTCAAGGTTTGTAAGCTCTATGGAATCAAAATTCTCTCTAGAAATATTGTGATGTAAATGGTTCTATCTTAAAGGTTTGGAGTTTACTATTTCAACATTAAAAGTCACCAGTTTTATTTCATTAGGACAGAAGGAATACTTTGTAACATTGGCAATGATTTTTCCTCATAATCCTGTCTTATTTCACCTTGAAGATTTTAAAATAACGAAATATGGCAAATATTTAACCACTATTATGCATTTAATATTATTTATTATTTAAAAATAATAATGCTTTTTTTAAAAAAAAAACCAAACAAAAAAACAAAACAAACACAACAACAACAACAAAACCCCCTAAAATCTAGAAGGTACCTTCCTGCTGGTAAAACCTCATGTCTATGCGTTGTTGTTTTATGTATATGTAAAACTACAACAGATTTTGCCCACATGGACTCTTATAAAATCTGTTCTTTAATACCTTGAATTGCATAAAGAGAGCACGCTACAAGAGTTTTTCCAAGAAGAGAACTTTTAATGTAGTGAGAAAATAAGCATTTTGACAAGAGTTTCGTAGGTCATTACGCATATCCAATACAGAAGCATTACACCCGCACCCAGCAAACAAAGACACAGTATACAAAAGCACCCAGTGATGAAGCAATCGGTGATCCAGCTTAGTAAAATATAAGTCCCTTGCCTTTAAATTACCCACAAGAGTAAAGAAAGGGGAAAGAAAGGAGAGAGAGATTACAAGAGTAAAAACAGAAAGAAGGGATTAGAATACGACATAGCTACTCTTAAAGAATCGTACAGAGATAACATCACTGTAGCAGGTTCCCAATAGGGAGGACAAAGTAGAGACTCTCTAAGCTGTATTTATGGGATTTGGCTACTGTGGTCACCCCTCACAGGAAAGACATATAAGTCACTGCTCACTCAATGCCTTCCCAGTCAAAGTGAGAGATGCCACAGGGAATCAAGAGCTCCAAGGGGTGTGGTGTGGGTGGGCTGCCAGGCAAGCCTTCCTTGCTTGACAGGCAGCTATGTGGTTCTCAGGCCATGTGCTTCTCCATTGATTGGCGATGATGGCTGCAGACCATGTGCTCTGTGGGCAGGGGTAGCACAGGCCTGAACATGTGCTTCAGTCCTAACCAAGTGGCTGCAGGCCTAGGCCCCACCCTTCACACACACACACACACACATGCACTCAGTGAGACATGAATCTGGTCTCTCACAGTGCTGCTTTCAATTTCTGAGAAATAATTTAATCAATCAATTAAATAACTTGTTAATATGAACCAATATTTTGGTACTGCAGAAGTAATTTATCTTGTCTTTCTCAAATAAATGGCTTCAAGAAAAGATAAGGTAAGGATTCTGAAAGGTATCCAGATATGATTTATTAGAGAACACATAGGATAGAAGTAACAAAAGCTAGAAAAGCTCTGTAAAGTCCCAGGGTAACTTTCTGTTCCTTACCTGTGTCTTGAGCTATGTCTCCAGCTAACTGATGATGAAAGGAAGGCTCATATGTGTTCCCAGACTGCAATTCAATAAAATACATAAACACAAACCCAAGCAACAACAACAAAAAAATCAATAGTATTCTCTGAATTCCTGCAGATAGACATACAGTTCTTTTTCTCATTCTTTTCTCTTCTTCTAAGTAATGTCACCAACTAGACTTCTAGTCCTGTATTTTTCATTCTAAGGGACTAATCCATCTTTGTTTTTTAAGAATGTTATTTTGCTGATCCACATTAGGTAGAGATTAATGCAAATACATTTCTTCAAGCACTTTATAATGTAATTATTTTCATATGTGAAAAAATCCCACCCTACTATAAGTATTTTACATAGAGTCGATACAAATTGTTCAACTTTTTGGGATGCATAATTCATCTCAAGAAAGGCTGAGATCATAACTTTGCCCTTCATTAAACTAGTTAGTTGTGGAACAATTTCTCAGGACCAAGTGGACAGATTATGGAAAGCAGGGAAAAGTAACAGAAGAGAGGTAGGGTAGCCTATGGTACAACTTTATCTATGTTAGATGCAAGTGGGACCAGGAATTTTTTTTTAATTGATTTAATGGCAGTGAATTATGACAGAAGCTGAGAGACTATCCAAGAGAAAATCTTTTTCTTTCCTATTTCATATATTCCAGATACTTTCTCTAAGCATACAATACTGTCTTAGCTGAAGATTAGATGGTGGGTTAAATGAACCTTTGCTCTGACACAACGTTGGAATTGCTATTTTTTTATGTATGTATGGAGTATATAAAGATAAACTGGATGATGCTTAGCGTCATTTAATTACATATGCAGCTGCTTAAACCATGAAATGTATCTCATAATCTTAAACCAAGGACTGAGGTGAGCGTACTTCTAGACCTAAATATTTAAACCAATTATAAGCTTAGTTATACTTCCTTACTGGTATGATTTTTATTATTTTTCAAAAAAATTTATTAGTTTTAATCTATTTCCCTCAAAGGCTTCTTTAAAAGCCCCAGAAAATCACACTAAAAAAGCTCCACAATGGATTGAGGTTTAGATGAGGAAAGAATTACCCAGTCACATACCTTAATTGGTATAACAATATGTAGCAGAGGGGAAAGAAAAAGAAATATTTTAAGCAAAGGATGCATCTTAAGGACCTTAATCAAAGAAATACGTACTGTCTAAATCATGTAAACATTTTGACCAACACATTGGTAAAAAAAGATAACTGTTTTGGGAGGCCAGTTTTGGAAGTAAAGAACTTCCAAATCGAGTATTTAGTGCTGTTCTTTATTGCATTTCCCATGTTACATTTATTATGTTATTAATTAAAAGAAAAAAAGAGTCTCAAATTCTTCTTAGAAGGATGAAATACAGGTGGCATTGTATTTTGAAAATGCAAGAAAACATATAGATTGCAAGGCTAGAGAAGAAAGTCATAGAAGTATCTTTTTAATGTACCTGTTGAGATGAACATTTGTTATAATTTCATACCAAAAATGAATCAGACCTGCACAAAACAACAGGAGAGCTCTGTCACCATTCACAGTTTTATCTGATATATAGAGAGGGCAAATAATTAACTCAATTTCTTATTATATTTATAATAAAAATAGCATTTCTTTTTTAGGAAGTAGGTTAATATACTGTTCAGATTTCAATGTAGCTTGATGTTTTAATGTATTAAGGAGAAAAAGGAAAATGAAAGAGTCCTTTGCTTTGTTAAACTATTACTGTATAAATAAAATAAGCTAATATAACACTATATAATAATATCTGCATACCATAATTAGGTAATACATTTGACTCTCAGCTACATCCTATTGCAACCACCTATTACAGTGCAAATTTATTCTACAAAAGTCTTTTTTTGCTATGGCAGGAATCTTAATTGAGCAAGAAATATTTATCTCTTCTGGGATTTAAAGAGTGAGAAGCATACTAAGTTTCCATTTTTCTCTTTAAGGCTCTGAAATATCGCATTTGTAGGCATTACATGTCCAAATTTGATGTTGCTCTGACAAGTTATTTTATACTTATTTCTGCAAATATACACATTAGGTTCTTAAGCAGAATCTTTGAATAAGCAATATTATCAAATTATTTTAATATAATTGAAAATAATTTCAGGAACGGAATTATACTAATGCAATAACTGCCAAATTTTAATATCTGTGGTTCCACAGCAATTTATCGTCAAGTCAAAACTAGTTTTGTGAGTCTAAAAAAACCCCAAATATTCAGAAAATTATATATATTCTAATAAGAAAGGAAGTCTATGGCATACTGGATCAAAGGAACTTGTGTCACATCTAACCTCTCTGAAACATTGCCTGATAAACACTATAGTATCAGCATAAATATCTCCTGAGTGAAAACACAAAAAAAAATTTAGAAAAGGTTCGGCAAGCATTAAATAATGAATTACATTGTGTAGTTTAGTTTTATTTGATTCAGGAGAACGTTCTTTTCACTTTCAGAGTACTTTGTCTCATTCTCTTTTACATGGGAAGAGAATACTTCTTCCTGAAATGCCACATTTTACTGATTTTCAGGGAAAATATATACTTTGTTACATTGGTTGATCTCTATTCAAGTACTTTGACGTTATCTTTCAGAAAGGGGAAGATTTGCTGTGGGGAAATAGTCTAGAGTCAATATGTTATCATTCTATTTCCACAGATCCACAGAATCACAGGATGAATGGGGCTGGGGGGAGCTTTTAGACCCTGTCTTTTCCTTACCCCTCTTTTCATAATGGAATGAACTAGAATAGGTAGTTCAGGGCTGTGTCCACTCGGTTTTGTACACATTAATGGACGCTACTCAACCTCTCCAGATCATTTTTTCAAGCATTTGGAATCCTTAACAGCAAAAATCTTTTTTCTCAAGTTTGAACATAATTTTCTGCATTTGAATTTGTTTCTATTTTCTTTATGCTGAGAAGAGTTCAGCTGCATCTTCTTTACACCCTTACTTTATGTGTCTTTACAAACTAAGTCTTTACTCCTAAGTCTTCTCCTCTCCAGACTGATCAGTCACAGTTCTCTATGCTTTCTCTCATTGAGTGAAAACATGCTTTGATCACTTAATTATATTTGTGGCCCTTTGCTTAACTCTCTCCACTATATCGATGTCTCGCTTGTATTGAGGAGTCCAGAACAGGACACATCACTCTATGTTTGGCCTTGAGTGCTAAGTGGAAGGTATCCTTGGTCAACACAAAGGGGTTAAACTGGATGATTTCTTCCAACCTAAACCATTCTATGATTCTATGATTATATATTTATATCTTTCTGTAATCTGAAAACTATATGCTATGACATATACTGAAAACTGTGTCTATGAAAAATTATACTGAGTGTGAACTTCCTAGTTGCAGACAACAACTATTGTATGTCATTAGCGCCATTATTTAGTCTGCACAAATTTTCCCTGAAATTTGTAACTAAATTGTGACTTTCTTCTGTGCTCATAGTTTTCAAATATTTATGAAGGGCATATGAGGAATGGCTGAGGTCACTTGGTCTGTTCAACATGGAGGAGACTGAGGAGACACCTCATTGCAGTTTACAACTTCCTTGTGAGGGGAAGAAGAGAGGCAGACACCGATTTCTTCTCAGTGGGGACCAATGGCAGGACCTAAGGGAACAACCTGAAGTTGTATTTTGTGTATTTCGAATGACATTTATTTAGATTTCTGTTGTCGCTTTGTTTTATGATTTATAAGAATACATGGTCTTAACCTATATCACATATCAGATATCTTCAATAAAGGTAATATGATAGTTATGGAGTTATTCTTTTTAACAATAAGTATAGTAAAATATTCTTTTTTTTTTTCTCCTTCCATCTCCCTGCCATCCCTGTATGTCTGATTAATCTCATGAATTTTCTTTGATTCTACCTTTGAATTAAAAAAAATAAAGTTCCTAAGCCAGATGTAGAAAGAAGATTAGGGGTAAAATGAAAGAAAGTGGTAAAACATTGTAGAAATTATAGAGGGAAATGCATTTGGTACTCCTTGGATGGAATGTGACCAACATGCTCAATTTCCCACCCACTATACAATCTAAGGGGGACTAAGCAGAGCATGGACTAGAGTACAGACACCATGGCCAGGCTCTGTGGAAATCACTGCAGAAAAGGGAACTCACCGGAACTTCTTAGCTGATAAGCTGCACAGCAGCTGAAAACCAGGAAGGAAGGAAGATGTCTTGCTGTTGAATCAGAAACTCTGGAAAAATCACTCTCCTTGGACAGGAGAATGTTATTTTGCTGATCTACATTAGGTAGAGATTAATGCAAATACATTTCTTCAAGCACTTTATAATGTAATTATTTTCATATGTGAAAAAATCCCACCCTACTATAAGCATTTTACATAGGACATGTACCCTCATCCCTAGGTTATTTCAGATGTAATATTGACCTTGTCTACCTCCAAGGTAAGGTCACCCCTTGAGTAAGATGTCACCATTGAGTGTTGCAGTCACTGTTGGGTAAGATGTATGACTAAAGTCATTCAAGCTCCCCATAAACATAAAGAAAATTTACAAAACTAAGTTCAGAATGAGCAGAAGTCAGGGAAGACTCCATCGTAACCTCTGGCATCAGTTGATGGACCTATTGGGTAAGAATTGTACTCTGTACAAACTGATTGATTATCTTGAGCTAGCTTTTGTTAGGGATTAGAGACTCCTGGTATAATTCTTTGAATATGATTATGCAGCCCATTACTATCACCAGCAATGCCCAAACATTATCCTGTCACAATTTATTACAATAATATTACTAAAGAATATTATTACATAAACTGTTAGTACGGGTATTTCAAGAGTGCTAGCAATGACCAACAAGAAGGTATCATGCTCAAATACAGATGTGGACACCCTGGAGAAGGTCTCTCTGTTTGACTTGTGACCCTGAACAAGTTAGTCAAACTGCCCTCCAATCCAGCAGATGGTTCAGTGGAGGCTCCATAATGGGACTCTGAAAGATTGGTTGGGCACAAGGGTCTCTGCTTTCCTGGGACACTGAAAGATTAATTGTCGTGGTTTTACCACAAGGAAGCGTGGTAGTGACAAGAGAGGTCCAAGAGAAGCCACACACACCCAAAAAAAACCAACCAAGAAACAAGGTTTATTTCACACACACAGAAAACCAACAATAAAGTGCAAAGACAGACAAATTAAGCTCTCCCAGACCCCGCGTCTGAATGGGAAAGCTCTAGGATAGCACCAGTTTTTCTGTCGGGGCTCCTGAAGAGACGCTGGGATAATTAGAGAAGGACCGCTACCTCAGCTCTCCTGGGTCCCGCAGCTGACCAGGATGACTCTAGAGTAGNGCAGCGCCGCGGGATCGCGGCAGGGCTGAGCCCCGACCAAAGATGGCCGCACCGCGCAGTGGGAACACAGCGGTGGGGGGGCACCGCACACCCGCAGGCAAAACCGGGCTGCGGCACCCGCTCCCACTGGCCCAGGAGGGCCACACCCACACCAAAGCTGGCCCCGTCCCCGCCCGTTCCCACCCCCCGTCCCCCCCCACACCAGGGGGGAAAAGGGGGGGAAAGACGGCTTTATATTTAACCCACAACACTAATCAAGCACAAAGAGTTTGAGGAAATCTCTTTTCAGGTGACATCAGCATAAGGAAGTAGCTGATTGAAGATGCATACAGGCATATGAGCAACCTGCTGTCATAAACTTCCATTTCCAGAAAACATGTGTATCTGTTGACAGTTTCATTTCTACAGCTCCATAATTCAAAAACATCTGAAGTGGTTTGCTTTTAAACATAAGTACAAACTTCCCCTGGGATAGAAATTTAAACACCAAGTCAAATTTTAGCAATGGAAGTGTTTATTAATGCTGACAGGTGCTTAGCTGTAGTATCTGTGGTTTCAGTTGTGTTTCTTTTATTTGGTTGGTTGGTTTTGTATTTGGCTTCTGTGGCCAGGTTTTGGT
>VYZS01002108.1:51487-62470 GCA_013400695.1 Neodrepanis coruscans | reverse complement strand
TCATGATAAATTTCAGACATAAAGACTGTGATGGTAATTAAGTTAGTCATAACTGCATGCTTCAGCACACTGCCACTTGCACTCCAAGCAGAAGATAGCATTTCATGATACTGGTGCATTGTTGCTAAACATTGTAATGAAGGCCTCTTATATATTCTGGTTAAATAACTGTCCAGATAGCCTTAGCAATTAACAAACTAGCATGAGGCTTTTGTATCTCAACACTCTATGTGCATAGACAATATCAGCTAGCCACTTGTACTTATGAAATCCGTAAGAACTTCTCAATCATTCAGTTTTCCATTTATCAAACTGAAATTTTTAGTATGTGAATTTTTGAAATGTACAGTGAATAGGATGTTGCACTGGTGGCAATTCATCATGGAGCATAATAAAATTAATTTGACCCAACTAGTGTAAAACTGTGTGGTTTTTAAGTGCTAATTGTGGCACAGGTTTTAAATAGATCTGCAGATTGATTACACACTTTAAAAGTAACTTTGGTTACCTAGCCAAGTTCACAAAGCAGTAAATAGCCACTGTCGAATCGCAGTAGTTTCATGTCTCTGGAAAGTTGGATTGTGCTATTGAGTAAACACAATGAGTAAGAATGTGACACCCTGTCCTCCTGGCAGATCTCATGGCTGCTAAGCAGCTTCCTTGGAAACAGCTACTGCTCCAGGCAAGTGGAATAAACCACCAACATTTCAAGGTCAAACAAACACGGGTTCATTAATAAACATTCTAGAAAGAATACTAAATAGTTAACTCTTATCGGTGAATTCTCTAACTTGCCAGGTTTTTACAGCTGTAAATCTTTGTCTTGCAAGTTGTAAAGTTTGAGCTTAAGGACTTTTTAAGGACACTTAAGAAGTCTGCTTCTCTCCTCTAAAGCATCTGAAGAGTTCAGCATTTCAAACTGTTATCTGGTATGCACTTTCTTTTGAAATTTAGTGTTTATCTGCTTTTTAGGCCTGAAGTACAAGACAAAGTGGGAATTTTTACTTACAGGATGAGCTGAGGTGTATAATTATTTCCTCTCCACTTAGTAAGCAGGTTAAAAAATGCATTGGAAAGGACTTTTTTTGTTTGTTTTGGTTAGGTTGATTTGTTTGACAGTGGTTACTTTCCCAAGTAAGATGTATGTAAAGAGGAAAAAGGAGCAAAGATCCTTTTGGTTTTAAGACTGTTAGCAGTCCACTGCAACAGCGTTTATCTAATCATTAGAGGAATTCTTGGTCTAATTAAAGTTCTGAAGCTTAAGTACAGTGATAAGCAGCTTTATTTATAGAAAAGTGAAAATGGTTTAGGGAAGCTTAGAAGATACTGAACCTCTTTCTCTCAAAAGACCAGCGTTATACTCTAGCACTGCAGTAAGGACTCCTGTTGCTATGTATTTGTTTTGTATTTTGCCTGGAGTTTTCTTGTGAGTGAGAACATGGAAAGGATGGGGTAGTATGAACTAAAATGTGAGCTTAGGGAGGTTTCATGTCTGTGTTTTAACTACCTTGTTAGTAACTCTAGCCTGATACTTCTCTCTAAGATAGTCTTTTAAAATTTGAGGCTGTTTATACAGTTGTGAAGGAGTCTTCGTTTTTTTAGTTGGCAAACTGCTATGGCATGTCTGCTATTTTGTTCTTGAAAAAAAGAAAGCACTAGTTGTTTGAAATCACAGATTTTTGAATAATTCAGATACATGTTGAGAAGTAGAGTCATTGTCCAAATATAATTAGTGAGGGGTTTTTTTTAATTTTATTTCATGATGACTTTTGCAGTATTTGCAGAAGTAACCTGCTAAAATGAGTTAGACTGGTAACTTACCAGTTAACTCAAGTTTTTCTCTAACGCAGTTTTGGGTAATAACTGCAGGAACCTAATGTCTATAAACAGTCTAATACGCACCTGGAATTAGGAAACTTGATACGTTACACTTAATGCAGTATTGACAAACATATTTAAAGGCTTTTTTACTTGAGTGCTAAAGGGTTTTTGGAGTCTCTCTGGAGTGAAATTCTTGAGCCATTACTTCATGTGTGTGTTTCTTCCTCCTTGGAGTTTAATCATCTTTTCTGAGCTTGGTTACTTGAGCAGTATGGATTTTAAGTTTTTTACTTGAGGACTAGATGAGAGTGCAAGGTTAGATTAAACAACCATCTCCAGCATTATATTTTCTATGTACCACTTGCGGTGGTACACAATGAAATCTGATGTTTAAAGCTTAAGAAATAGGATAATGCTTGTATCTTGTATCAGACACAAAGTATTTGCTTAAATGATGTTGGGCTGGCAGGCACACAAAATCAGGACTTGGTTGTTTTGGATGTTGATTCCAAAAACCAGGCAACTGCTGGAGCAGCTGAGCTGGATTTGGAGTGGTTTTTTGGTAGATGGATCTTTCCCAGATGCTTAGGATACAAGGAAAATTGACTGACAAACTTGAGAAGCTTGCACATTTTCTTTTCTGTTTCTTTCTAGATAATACTACAGGATTTTTATGGTTTCCACAGTATTTTGGACCAGAACAGTGCTTACTTAATAATGAAGAGAAGAAATGACCCTCGGCATACAGTCCTTCAGGGTTATTATGCCTGTTCAACTGTCAGCAGAGAATCTGGCTTTATTTTTAAAACCTAATGGAAAAAGCAGTCCAGACCCAGTTAACGNCTGCTAGTTAGTATTCTTTTTCACAGACCTACCTCAAGAACTACAAGTTTTCACCCATAGTAGCTTTTAGTACTTAATATTTAGAGAATATTTGACTGAAACTCACCTGCTGTCTCTGAGACAGGTAAGAAGAGTAGTAGTTTCGGGGAGCAAGCAAACTCTTCTGCTGTCAGTTGTACTCAAGAGTGCTCAGGCCTGCAGTTGGTGGAAGAAAAAGACTATGAAATAATTCTGTAAGGTTTAAACGATTCCTTTTGTGCTATAATGTCCTCTATGCTTCCCTTACAGGAGCTGGGATACTCTTCTGAGTCGTACTAAACTTTCTACCCAGACTTTCTCAGAGATACATTATCACATCTCAGCCTTTACTACCCCGCCATTCTGGTCTTCACTAACAATGTCCCAGCCCTGGACAGCTTTCCAGACCTCCTTATAGAAATACAGTTAGCACAATTGCCTGACCAATACCTTCAGCAGCTTACAGCTTGCAACTGTTATGTAATACATGAGCCATTTCGAAGGCAACATAAGTTGTCCTGGTGTGGATTCCTCTTTAGAGAAAAAGACTGGTCTTGCCTACATACTAAGCTGAAGAACACCTGGAAATACCAAATGATCAGTAGAGAAAACTGCTGCTGGCTCATGAGCAATGTGAGAGGTCGGTGGCTGGTCAAAGGCTAAGTGTAATCCAAGATACATTCTTCAAGGAATCAACCCCACATCGATCACTGCTGGTGTAGAGAACAAAAGAACATTGGAATCTTTCTTTGCTGCTGGGCATGTTGCCTGGTTCATGATGTGTGCTGACTCTCCTGCCTCTGTACCAGGAGAGGACATCTGGGGCAGCATCAGGCTGATCATCATCATTCCAACATTTTACATACAGAATATGCATCTTCAGTTAAGCTGCTTGCCCAGTCTAGAGATGATACCTGGATTGGGAACGAGTTCAGAGCAGCATTCCTTGTGCTTTTTGCTATGGATGCTAGCTTCTGAGTTACCTTCAGATAATGCTGCTGTGCCAGGGTTTGAGCGAGACCTGTACATTCTGCTAAGTAGAAGTCAATCATTGCACTGTTACCTGTAGACAAAACGTATCACTGTTTTCTGAAAGGCTGTAGCTGCAAGTTACTGATTGAAATCCAGTGCTGTGGTAGTTGAAGTTTTTAGTTGCATTCTTTGTGTTTTCACTGTCGGAACAGCCTTTCTCTTTGTCCTGGAATCCTCCAGAAATGTGATGCAATATGAAATCATCACAGATCTTCATGGTTCCCAACTTTCCAACAAAACTAGATGATATGCTTCCTTCTGTCCTTCCCCAAGCTATTTTCAGGACTAAGCCACTTAATCTTAGATATTCCTCAACTGTTCGTGCTCTGTTTAGACAGAACTAGTGCCTTCTAAAATACAGTAAAAAGTTTAAACTATGAACATTTGCCATCTTGTGCATTCTTTGCCATAAAACAAATTTGGGTTGTTAGCAGGACAGAATGAAACTGCTGCTGTGTGTGACAGAAGTGTCTTGACTAACCCCAAGCAGGTTATCTCTTGGAGCTCTTTTGGAGGTGACTCCAAAGAGTCACCAGGCCATCAAGGCAGATTGTCTGCATGGGCTATCTCAGCAGTACAGAAGCTTACAGAGAACGTTGTGGGGAGCATGTCCCACGCAACTCCCCATGGCTCAGTGTTCCAGAGATTCAGCTGTGTTCTCTCTCAGCAGCAGATGCTATGTTACTGAGCAATCAGGGAGGGATGCAGCACAACTAGCATCCTCATTTGTCCAACTGTCATTCTTCAGATCCTTATCTATCTCCATTGGCTGTAAGGAGAGTGTAGACATTAAGCAGGTACATGTCAGATATTTAGGTGTAGGTGTTTTAACTGAAACTAAAGCAGTCTTGCCCTGTGCCTCAGTTGCTCATTTTTGTAATGGTGGTAACAGCACATCAAAAGTAATGCATATAAATACATTACTCCATGCAGTCTAGACATATGACACTTAAAATACTTTTAAATGCCATTTTCCAAGTTTAAATTTAGTTACCTCCGTTACCAGAACAAAAACACTAGAGAAGACTTACTTGTTTCTACTTGGCTTGGTTTTCAGAATCAGTAGCCATTTATAAGTTCTTAAAAACAACACTTGAATCCTATCTGTAGAGCAGAGTTAATCTGAGGAGTTTGATTACTTGTAGTGCAAATACTGGGTCATGCTCTAGTGTTGCTTTAAACTGTGTTTTTGGATTTAATAACTCCTGTGTAATCAGAACACTGAAAACCCAGACACAGTATGCAGTTCCCCATAGATTTAGTAAACTAAAAATTTTTGACAAGAGTTTGGGGGCCTACAAAGTAGTTCGTAATCCCCCAGTTTATAGGCCAGGTTTGCAGCATAGCCTCTCACAACAGTTCCCATTGGGAGCACTTGGCTGTGATTGATGGTGTCAGAAGCTTAACTGATCCTGAACAGGGAGTCCGAGCCCCCGTGCCTGTCACTGCAGGCAGCGTTGCTGGAGCAGCAGTAGCGACTTGTGTCCCGTTCCATGGCCGGGGCTGCCTCCCTGACTGGCCGGCCACGGTTACACATTCCTCCCCAAAGATGTAAAGAACACTAGTTTCATGGCTGTAAGTCATTACAAAATTGCCACATGTGTTGCTTGTCTCATGCCCTGTTGGTCTGCAAGCCCAAAGGCCTCAGAAAGCACAGGGGCCGTGGAAGATTTTAAGTACAGGAGGCATTCTGTTTATGGCTTGGATTTACTGCAGCTCTGTGTGTGCTGGCTCCTGCTGGTTTCATCTTACTGCCTCATCTGTCTCTATCATCTCAGTTAGAAAGGGGCCATCCTGTTTTCATCAGGGTGCACATTAGAGCTCTGACTTTGTTAGAGGAAAGGCAGCCAATAGCTTTGAAGTGTCTGATAATATCTTTGCTACTGGGTGACAGTCACACTCTATGTTCCCCAGCCTTTTGGATCATCATGGGACATTAGGAGAAATTGTGACCGGATGTTGCTGAAATCAGATTGATTTCTCTTCCTCTATTAAATTTTTTCTTACTATTTGCACTTGATAAATACTCCAGCCACAGGGCAAGAATGTGTCAGCTGTTTCATCTGATCAACGTGATCCATGCTTATTTAAAAAACTGGTGGATTTGCTATGAATTTTAAGACCCAAACTAAGATTTCATTAATCTTTTTGCATAATTTTCAGTGACCAGCTGCACTGTCAACTTGGAGATAGAGAGGCCTTCCAAGAAACACACAGGCAAGCATAGCTCTTCAAATTTGACCCCCTGTTTTATTAGTAAAATAGTACTATAATAGTAAAATAGTACATTAGTAAAAAAACAGTTGGGTGCTTATTTAGCAGCATGTATTTTGTTGCATTAAAGGAAAAAAGAAACAAAAGCTATGTCCTTTGTATTGCTAATTTGATTGAAACTTTTTTTTTCCCCAGGGCAAAAAGTTTCTGCTCTGTACAACTGCTTAAGGTCTTGTTGAGCAGAAGCTCAGAGATGTAATAACCCCAAACTTTTTTACTCAGCTTAGATATTGGCTGTTCTCTGCACATGTGTGCATGCTGTTGGGATGTTCTGGAAATATGTGATGGGAGCTCTACAGCAGCAAGTGCAGCAGTACAAGTGGTACTTCAGTAGCAATAGTTTCAGTCCTGGAGAAGAACATGTGTGTAGTTGGTGTCAACCACAGGAACAGAGTTACTAGAGCAACTCTAGTTTGTAGAGATTGAGTCCCTGTAGGATTAATTTTCATAATGATCACTGATCAGCTCTCACATGCCACAGCTACCTGCTGAGCACATGTGCCACGAGGTTGTCTCTGCATTTCATCACGGTTTACTCTGAAGTGTATGCTAGCTCAGAGAAGCAAGTAGCTGTTAATATAAAAGGTTACACTGCAGATGGGAACATCTGAAACAATCTGCACAGTACGTACTGTCAAAGACTCCTCCCTCTGGGGCACACAAAGATGTGGCAGAATTCATAGAGGAGAAACAAAGTCTGGAATTACAGGGTTCAGACAGGACTTTTTTAGGCTGAGGGAGTGCCCTATTACACAGAAAGATACCAGTCTGTACAAGATTATATCAAGAGATCCACAAATTCTTATTACAGTTTTGGTGATTCTTGCAAACTGGCAAAACATTTGGCTTTTATAACAGAGGGTGTGGTTTGGCTCACCAGAGACTGAAGCTGCAGAAAGGACATACAAGTTTGGTACTGGAGAAGGCATTTAAAAATAAGGCTGATTCTGCGTGCTGCATTCTATCTTCTTCTGATAGAGAATTTTTAATAACAGAACAAATTTATTTTCTCCTCCAGGTTGCAATTATATATTTTATATATGGTGCAGGCGATTATGTAATGGCTTTCCTAGAAAATCTGTAAAAAAAGATTTTTAGAATACAGAACATCAGCAAATCTATATTAAAAAATCTTTGTGGATTTTTTGCTTTTGAGAAATTAATGCTGAAGAACATTTATTTAGATTCATCATGGAAGTTTCAGTTTTATCTTTGTATATCAAAGAAACCTCTCATTTATGTTTATCACATTCCAACTGTTATCCCTTAAGTGGGCACTATTTGTTAGTTATATCTCTTGCTCCTCATGCTAAATAGTCCACATGTACAATTCTTCCCTCTCTTTGTGTCTGAGGTCTGTTTTGAGTAGGTAGTCAATAAGTTGGTGGAAGTGATCTCCTACGGTCAGAATTACCTTTCCTCCCAGTTGCTGCTCAGTTCTGCTCCTGGTGGCTGCCATCCAGACAGCCCATTCATTTTGGGATTGTCTTCTCTTTTCCTTAGAAGATTAGCCAAGCATACAACATTCACAACACAATTGCTTAATCATAACTGTCCAGCTATAGCTACTGATTAACGACAAAAAGAAAATATTGCAAATTTGATTTAAATTTGAGGGGCTCAGTATCACAACCACCAGGACAGGACCCTTTACCTGAAACACTTTGAGAGATTTAAAAACCTGTCCAATGTCTGCTGAGAGAATACATTCTTCATCAGTAGTGAAACATATGACAAAAAGATGTGTCACTTTGTTTTGGTTCAGAGACAGTGGGAAGGAAAAAGTGGCTTGATAAAGCTTTGACTCAGACTGCCTTCATCGGTTAGGCTTGGCTTTTCCTTACCTCCTGTACTTACATCTCCCACTCTCTGAGCAATGCCAGATGAGGATTAAAGAGGAAAGAAAAAGTTGTGGGGCATCTTTTGGCATAACATTGTGGACCTCAGTAGAAAGACATGTGAGGAAATGATTGACACACATAAGAGCCTCCTGAACCCAAGCTGATAACACTTGGATCACACCAAATATGTCTCCAAGAGAGTTATTAAACAAGCAAATGTCCTGAGGCAAACATGGAAAAAAGCAAGCCTTTTCTAGGCAAAACTGAAATGGTGGGAAGACAGCAGGAGAAAATGGAAGTGATGGAGGATGCTACCCCTATAATTTTTAAAGTGGTAATTAGAGGAATGGGAAGAGATACGAAAAAACTGACCATAGTTAAACTTTTCTTGGTGCTGTGCAGCATGGAGGCCAAGCTGGTGAAAAATCCCTTCAAGTGAGGAGTCCAGTCACTGGCAGCATGGTGTTCACTTCCTCCTCACAGCAAGGTGATCCTTCACATACCACTTGGTGGAAAGGCAAATAGAATCACAGGCTCATAGAATGGCCTGAGTTGGAAGGAACATTAAAGATCATCTAGTTCCAGCCCCCCTGCCATGGACAAGGACACCTTCCACTAGACCAGAATGCTCAGAGCCCCATCGAACCTAGGGATGGAGCATTCACAGCTTCTCTGGGCAACCTGTTCCAGTGCCTCACCATCCTCACGGCAACAAATTTCTTCCTACTATCAAATCTAAACGTACTCTCTTTCAGTTTGAAGCCATTCACCCCTTGTCCTGTCACTATATACTCTACAAAATTCCCTCTCCAAACTTCTTGTAAGGCTCCATTCAAGTACTGGAAGGTCACAAGTAGGTCACCTTGAAGCCTTTTCTTTTCCAAGCTGAACAATACCACTTCTTTTAGCCCTTTCTCATAGGAGAGGTGTTCCATCCCTCTAATCAACTTGGCAGCCTCCTCTGGACTTACTCCAAGGTAGACGTTCTTCCTGTGCTGAGGTGTAGCATCCTTACTTCCTCATATATTTTAATGCAGCCTTGCCCTCTGCACCATAGAGTGGGTCCTACTCAAAAGCAGCTGTATAGATACTGTAAACCAAATTCTGCCTGCCCTGCTTAACTCAGTATTTGCATTTTGAAGGATTATAGTATATCTGGTATAAGAGGCGGGAGATCATAGTAGAGCTATAGCTTCAACAGCATTTTCAGACTAAATCCCTAATTTCAGTTAAAAGCTAACTGTAATTATGCAACTGTTAATCTGCCCTCAAGTCATTCCCAGCTGGTTTCAACTAAACCAGATGTACTGCTTTTAAAGTATGATATTCTGTGTCAGAAATAACTACTCAATGCCAGCAATGGCCCTAGAGACCTCCTGTGACCTCAAGGCAGCAGACAGCATCTTTTGCTGACAAAGACTGGAACAAAGTGGACACATTTGAACCATCTTTCTTCTTTTCACAGATGATTGCAGCTCTCCCAGCCCCAGCAACAGGACTGAATCGCCCTGCAGAGGTTTTCCATCCCATGGCTTGAAGAACTGAACAGTTTCACCATTTGCCACAGAAGTAATAAACTCTCCAGACTTCTTAATGAAAAGCAAATGAGAGACCCTGAGTTTGCCCAAGGGAAGCATTAACTTTGAATTTCAAAGAACAAAATATCCTATAAACAAAGCTACAGTCAAATTGAAAATCTATTGATTTTCACTGCTCCATATGAAGTTGGGACGGGGGGGTAGGTTTTAAATATTTATCCGCTTGGAAAGAGGCTGATTTGGAAAGCAGATGTTTAGACATCAATTGAAACATGACAGAGTGAAGTTTAGGTCTTTGCTTTGAGCCATCTCAGGCATGTGAGTCCCACCACCACAGCAGTACTGGAGACACAGAAAGTCCACCCTGGAAGTGAGTGATTGAATCATCTATGATGAAAGAACCTCGCCCATCACCCTCACCAATCACCCCATTGCCACTTTATCCCAGGTGGCTCTGCTACTGTCAACACAATGATGAGACAAAATCAGAAAACCAAAAGGCAGAGAAAGCAATGGGAGAGCAATCTTGCAGATCCCCAAATCTGATAAGGACCCCATGTTCAAAGTTACTCACAACCATGTCTCCTCTGATGGGCAATATAGCTGAGGAGCTGCAGAGGGCTTGTTGACTGCTTCAGAATTAATCATGCTCTTGGTGGGATCATAGCCAGCTAACCTGGGCAAGGAACTAAGGGCCCTGTTAGCTCTGCAGTGTATGACTGTCAGAGATCCCGGTGCCCTCAGCATCGAACAGGTCTGCTCACCCTGCATTTAATTAGGCATTAGAATGAGACACAGCATGTTGTAATATTGACACGCTATACAGTCACTCACAGATGAGGCCATGCATTGCCACACTGAGGTAGCCAAATGGTGACTGTCCAGTATGAATG
The DNA here is from genome assembly GCA_013400695.1 of Neodrepanis coruscans. Taxonomy (NCBI): domain Eukaryota; kingdom Metazoa; phylum Chordata; class Aves; order Passeriformes; family Philepittidae; genus Neodrepanis; species Neodrepanis coruscans. The sequence continues at coordinate 52,210 of VYZS01002108.1, read as the reverse complement.
GTCCTCCACATCCAGCATGGTTAATAGAAAAAGTAATGGCCTTACTTTTCACCTGAGAAGATGACAGAGCAATAAATAAGACTTTCCAATAGATATTCTTTAGGGAGACTAGGATCTCCATCTACTATGTAATTTTAAGGATCAGTTTAATGTTGGTGTTTTCTCAGAGCAAAGTTCCTCCAGTCTGGAGGAACTTCCTGTAACTAATTTTTATGCTCTACAGAGATAGGAAGCCAACAAAACTTTCTCAGTGTCCTTGAGGTAACACGATGTCTCATAGCACAGAGTTGGCAGAGTGGGATTAGAGTTTAGGATTGTCTGACACCCAGCTGTGAGCTCAGTTCTCCATTTGACCTGTGGGATTCTTTGTAGTAGGAATTTGAGAGTGGGAGCCAGTGGCATGGTGGGGTTGTGCAGGCTGCTCAGCTGTGCTGGGCTATCAACTATCAACATCTGTGATTCTGTTGTCACTAAGAGTTTAGGGTACTGATCCAGAATAAATTAAGCCAAGCTAAACCCATGCTGCTTGATGCTGTCCTTCCTCTGTTCCTGGGCAGAGGTTCCCACCATCTCCTTTGTAGCAGCAACATAGCACTGAAGCTTCAGTAAGAGGTCTAGAGAAGCAAACCAGAACAATCTTCCCTTTTTTTGGTTGGTTTTCCTTTTTCTTTTTCTTTCTTTCTTTCTTTCTTTCTTTCTTTCTTTCTTTCTTTCTTTCTTTCT
>VYZS01002108.1:31599-51407 GCA_013400695.1 Neodrepanis coruscans | reverse complement strand
TCCCTTCCCAAACCTTCCCAACCCTTCCCAACCCTTCCCTTCCCTTCCCTTCCCTTCCCTTCCCTTCCCTTCCCTTCCCTTCCCTTCCCTTCCCTTCTTTCTTTTTTTTTTGGTACTGGTTTACCTCCCTGAACTGACTGACTACAGATTTGGTGTGAGAGAGGGTGCAGCAAGGCATGGACAGGCAAGCATGAAGGGGGCCACAGGGACCACGGAAGTGCTACTCCAGGGCTGCAAAATTGTCCTGGAACCACACCAACTGGTGTTGCACCTAAAATCCAACTATTGGGATGTTTGGAGTGATTGCTTCTCAAACTATTTTTGGTCACTTTAAACTATAGTAGAGACTGAAAAATTTAGCTCATGACTGGATAGACAGGAGATAATCCTGGCGGGGGATGACATAAACCATGTAACAAGGGCTAGTGACACACCCAAACTCATACTAAAGCGAGATGGAAGACATGAATATTTGCTCTTGCAGTCACATACCTTCCGAACTCATCTGTTTCCTGTCTCACTGCTCTCAATGCAGGCAGAGTTTGCCTGTACCTGCTCACCCTACACAATTGAGACTGACTTGCCGAGGTCAGGACACACTTGGTATAGAGGAAAACAAAGAGCTGGAATTTGGCAGAACTGTTAAAGAGCACATGAAACTTGAGCACAGTTGCCTTCCAACTTGTTTGTGAAACACAGCAACACATGCATGTGTCACAGATTTAAAAAGCAGTAAGCTGAGACAGATTGACAGGGGTGACCCCACTCTGTGTACACATAAACACTTCCTTCAGGTTCCTGCAAAACGTACTGCTTTAACTGTAGCTCACTGGCAGCCCTCAAGAACATTCATGAGTATGTAAATAAAAAAGTACAGCTATAGCTCTAAATGTTTCTCATTAAAAAGAAAACCAGAAAGAAAAGCCCAGGAAATACTTATTTCATCATGGGTAGATTGACCTAATGCTCTCAGCAGAAAGGTATAACAGGGTGCAGAAGGAATTAATTTCTACCTATGGAATTGAAACTTCAAGTATCTCCCACACAAGAAAAACAGTCTCATGAACAGAGACCATACTTGGTTAGTGTAGTGAAATGTCTCCTAGGCCACTCCTGGGAGTCAGCCCCAATTTACCCTTCACAGGGTGCATAAGAATTTCTGACTGTCCTTTCAGTTCTTTATACACTTGTTTCTTAGGTGATGAAATGACAGAAAAGCCATCTTTTCCTTTCAATGGCATTCTTTCACAGCCTAATCAGCCTTGGGATTCCCATATTCATGTCTTGCCTCATCTGCATTTACAAGATTTCCTGCACTGCATCACCACTTAGAAATGCAGTGGTAATCATCATATTAACTCATATTCATCCAGCCAAAACATTCCTTTTAGCAAAAATAAAAATAAAATAAAAATAGTAATAATGCATCCAATAGTACTTGATGTTTGGGGATCCTGGAGCACACATGAGTCTATGTGAACATGGCCTTGAAGTACTGTAATATGGATCAGTAGTGATTTCTCCAAGGCAAAGTAGAGGCATAAGAAATTAAGCAATATACCCCAGAATACATAAATAGCAGTAGCACAGTCTAGGACACAACCCTCAGTCTTGGCTTTGAGATACATGTCTGGGCTCTTACCAGACACTCACTGTGACTATATTTAAAGGAAAAAAACCCCAACTTTCCATGTGTTATATTTCTGTAGAAAATAATGCAATAATTTAAGGCTTTATAAAATTCATATTCATCTGAATCTGAAAATAGTCAAAAAATAGAGACAGAAATAAATACACCCGACAGACCGCCTGTTGCTGTGCTTTCAAGAAGGGCAGAATTTTTCATATCTCTATTTTTTTGTTTTTGGACTGATCCAACCTTTTCACAGAGAAAAGTTACATCCGGGCCTGATAGTGAACCAGCTACCCCAGAGCCAGTGCACGACAGCTGCCCTATTTTTCCACTATCTACACAGAAAGAAAGTAAGCCCCTGATTACTGCTGCATGTTATCTGCAGTTCACTCCTTCACCTTCTAGTTTCAGCACAAAGTGGCATCCACCCAGCAGACCCGAAACTGCAATGGTCCTTCAGCCCATGCTGCCCTTGCAGGACAGCCTTGGCAAGTTAGAGCAGCATGGACCTGGGGGAAACAGTCAGTCCATGCTGAGAGTAACCCAACATAACTAACCCGTACCAGTGACCCATTTGCTTTGTCCGGATTCACACCTTCATTTTGCTTACCCAAGCTGTGACAGCACCCCTTTTTCATAATCCTCCTCCTTTGTGGCTCGAGGTCTTGGCAGCTTGGGGTGAGGCTGAGGATTGGGAAGCCCAAGTCCCACTCAAGAAACAGGATGTTGAGATGTCTTCCCTAAGAGGATGAAGGTCTTCTCTGAGTAGCAGCTATTAAACATGAGTCCTCTGTACTTCCAAGAGCAAGATAACTGTCAGATAAGATAAAATCACCAAAATACTGCAAAAATCACAGTCTGGATCAGAAACTTGATTTAGTGCCTAACTTGAAACACTGTCAGTGAGCTGATATTTTGCATGTGAAGAAAAATATCTCATGCTTCTTATATAAAGGGGGCCACCTCAAATCACCAGTTGCTTCCAATGAGCATCTTCTCAGTGATAAAGGCATACAATTTAATACCTGAGCAAGGCTTTATTTCTTGTTTGCAGTATTTCTCTTTGTGTGTATGGCACAATTATCACTATCCTATCCAAGAACTTAAAAATTAAAAGTCATTGAACTGGCAAGTCAAAGTAAACTTTTGTCATAACTTTTGAGGAATGAATCTAAAAATTAATTCTGCTGTTAAGTGCAGTATTTTGGACAAATAGATCTGTCAGAACCAGACAGTGCACGTACAGTGTTGGGCTTATCAATATACAAACGAAATTCTATTCCCTCTAGTAAAGTATTTGGTTCTTGTTGGCATCAGTTGTAGATTATATTAAGCCAGAATCTAGTAGAAGACTTCAGCTTCCATGTGATAGTCTTTTTCTCAAGTTACATCTGACTCACATAGATTTGAAAATAAGGCATTTTACTACAAATTGTAGGAGATTTTTACAAATTTAAGTACTATTCCAAGTTGCAGATCCTGTGGAGTTATCACATCTATGAGCATTAATTTATTAATGGCAGAGTTTCTGTGTTACCAGTTTCAGGCTTCTGCCGCTGAAAGCACCACACCATATCCTTTTCAAAAGCTTCTTGCATTCTTTTAACAGTAAGTTTATGAATTTGCCTATACTTTTTTGAAGGGAAGGCTGTTCCAAGGACCTTCTTGCTCTAAGAATTAGGACATGTCTTCTAATTTCTGATTCACTGTAGCTCTTTCCCCTTTGCACTATTTATAGACATGAGCTGAAATCCCTTTGAGCCTTTGTTTGGCTAGACTGATCCCACCACCTGTTCTCAACCCTCTCATAGGACAGCCTCTCCAGTTCCCCAATTATCCTAGACATTTTCTGTCCCTCTTCCAATTCAAAACAATTTTTCCTGGCTGTTAAGTTACTGGAATTGTACACACTCTTCCAGATGCTTTTTCACTTGGGCCTGCACCCGGGAGTGGTGTTTGGAGTTACCTCTCCCCTTACATCCAGGCATTGCAAATACCCCCTTCATGAATAACTCACAGTATTTATGTGTCACTCTCTAAACAACCTACAGAAAAGTCGCCTCTGTTCGGGCTGTGGGGCTGCTCTGCCTTAATCATTACTTGGACTTCTGAAGAAGACATATGAGTGGAGGTGTGGAAGTCTGCTGTCTACTCAGCTTCTGCTCTGTTCTGCAAGGGTTGTAGCTGTGTTGTGCTAGGGTGTGGGCAAGGAAGAGGCCTCGGCCATACCTTCCCACTCCCCTCTGCCTCCCAGCCTCCCAGGACATCCATTCTCCCACCACATCATGCAGGGACTGCTCTGGACCAGCTCTTCTGGCTCCCTGACTGTGTGCAGCACAGATTTGGCCTCCAGAAATGGATGTGGCTTCACCTGGCAGGAGCCTCCATGGCCACCTGCCCCATTTGGTGGCAAGGAAGCACCTCGACAGGGCTGGAAGACCAGTAACTTAGCCAAACCCCAGCACGGTGTGTCACTGTCCAGAACATCAGCAGGGGACTCAGCAGGAGGCAGAAGATGCGGAAATAAAATTTCTCAGACTTTTATGAACTCCTTTTCTGTCTATCATCTCAAACACTTCCCTAGGTGATGAGGCATGAACTAGAGGACCATATACTAGAATTACAAGAAGCAATCAGGCTCTGATATTTCTGGTGTTTTGGTATGTCAGTAATTTCATTGAATCACAGAATCATTACGGTTGGAGAAGACCTCTAAGATTATTGAGCCTAATCCTTAACCCTGCATTGCCAGGTCCACCCTTAAACCATGTCCCTAAGCACCACCTCTACACATTTTTTGAACACTTCCAGGGATGGTGACTCCACCACTTCCCTGGGCAGCCTGTTCCACTGCTTGACCACCCATTTGGTGAAGAAAGTTTTTCTTAATATCCACTCTAAACCTCCCCCACTGCAACTTGAGGCCATTTCCTCTTGTCCTGTCACTTGTTACCTGGGAAAAGAGGCCAATCTCCACCTGGCTACAACCTCCTGTCAGACCGTTTTAGAAAGAATAAGGTCTCCCTTGAGCCTCCTTCTCTCCAGGCTGAACATCCCTGGCTCCCTCAGCCATTCCTCATAAGACTGGTGCTCCATCCCCTTCACCAGCTGTGTTGTCCTTCTCTGCACATGCACCAGCACCTCAATATCCTTCTTGTAGTGTGTGGCACAGGATTCAAGGAGTGGCTTCAACAGTGCCAAGTTTTTCCATGTTACATGGCTTGGATGGCAGATTTTGGTTGTTTCTCTGAGTGGTCTTTGAGAGAAAGTGGATGGCCACTCACTGCAGGAGCCTTGTAAGTCCAAATGAGGAGCATACCTACATTCTAGTCCTGTGTCCAACTCTGATGGGGGCATAGTGCTGGGTGTGCAGAAGCTGACGTGGGGACACCTTCTCTACAGGACAAACAAGAGGTAGTCAGGCCTCCAAAGGAGATCATTTGTCTCCCTGTGACTGATTGGAAGGACATGGAAAGTGAACTGAACTTACAGTCAGGACCTGGGCCCCCAGGAAGTTGCAAGGTGTTTGTTCCCAAGGCAGGACCATGTCTTGGCACCTCCTGGCTCCTGCTGAACTATTTTCCTGTTTTGGATGACAGAACAGTATCTCCCAGGGTGGGTTTGTATGCCTGTCACACATGCTCGCTTGTCTGTTTCAATGGAAAAAAGATTGCTCCTTGGATACATCTGTGAGGGAGCTCAGCACCATCAGCAGCAGGGCTGACACCCACCCGAGAAGGGAAGAGGACTGGCTTTCCTTTCAGTGGGGCATCAAAACCTTAACAAGATGTTTTGGGGGGCTGTGTCTTGTGGCTCTGCAAATAGCAGCCATGCCTTGAAATGCCTCCAAATGGAATATATGTAGGCAGAAGGTAAGTGCCCAGATCAGACTTTGGCTAAGGCACAGGACTGACACTTGGTGAGGGAGCGTGCCACAGGAGCTTCAATGACCACACTTGGCCATTGCTTCCATGCTTTTACAATACATCAGAGCAGGGTTCACGCCTGAGAGGAATAATGGCCACTTGACAACCTTCACAGTCAGTAGCTCTAGCTGAGTCATCATAGGGGGTATGGCCATTGTCTTCCCCTTCTGCAAAAGAGTAACTGAAAGAGCTCTTACAAATCTGAAAGATAAATTCAACCTTCCCGTCTTTTTTCTAGTTTTTTTTCTTCTTCCACATTCATCTCTTATCTGTCACTTTTCAGTGTTCATTTTCTTCTTTATCATCTTCTTTTTCTATATAATTTTTCACAGCCCATATAGACAGTTTCATCACTTGTCACTCTCCCTCTTCCTTTAAAAGTACAGTTTTGTTTTTTAAAAACATTCTTTTGTCTTCCACCAAAGTCCCTTCACTGTGCTTTCCCCTAGTTCACTCCCTGTCTTTTGTTTTCCCTTGCAGCTGCTTAGCTGCTTTTGCCATTTGATTAAAAATCCAGGATGTTTCTTATCCTTCATAAAGTTTCTGGGGACAAAGTCTGGGGCCACAGGGCTACTTCTGACTGTGGTCCGCATTCCAGTATTGCTTCCATCCTCAGAAGGTCCCAAGTCCCAGCTTCCACTTGGTCATGGGAGACTGACCACTGGTTGATCTTTGTGCTATTGGAGGCTGCACGATTATAATGGCAGCTGAAGACTAATTGTACGTACCATATTTCCTGTGATACTGGGTCTAGAAATAGTCACGAGTTGTGATCCTGAGGCAGGAAGAAAAATATTGGAAGTTGTTTCAGTTAGTTATAAATTGTTTCTGGTATGTTCTAGTCAATAAATAGAAAAGGAAAAAGGTATCTTCACTGTTTTCTTGCTGTGACAGTAACATTCCTGACAATTCATGAAAAGATCCCCTCTCCATAATGCTTCATTTCCGTCCAGTAATTTGTTTCCATTTCTGGGGAAATATGTCTCATTTCTAAGTACAAGCCTACCTGTATTTTTTCAGTACCACTGCAGTGTTCAGTGACCTTAGGTAATTATTTCTCTTTGATGTGGTTTTATGTAAAAAAATACTAATTCTGTTATTTATAGTTGCAATGAGCAAACTAATTAGTACTTAGTAGTGCTTCTGAATATATCCTCTCACCTTTCAACATTTTGGCCACTACTCAGTTTTCTTCATGTTATCACTACCTTCACACTAGCTGAAGCACCCAGAACCATAACTAATCTGACAGAGGGACATGTCTAGTGCTATATGAAGACGCTTTATTCATGCCATTGCCTGTGATGTGATACCTCCAGCCATGCATCTCCAAATGATGTTGGCTCTGCTTCCACTGTATCATATTGACAGTTCACACCCTGCTTGTTGTTCAACTGATATCATAGGAAAGTCTTTCTCCACCTGAATGGTAGACTGCTTTTCAGGTTTGACTGGATAACTGCTCTGGGGTTAGTTCTGCCTAGATATAGGACCTGTACTGAATGGATCTCAGTTGAATAATTCTGCTGTGTCCTTAAAATATCAATACTAATTTTTAACTTATAAGTCCAAAACAACTTCAGCTCTATTCACCTCTCACTTCTTCTCTTAGACCGAGGTTTAGGAAGGACCTGGTATGCAACACTGAGACCTGACACAGCCATGTATTATTTTCAGTTCTATATATCCTTATGAACCAATTTTTGACATGTCAGTATGAAACTGCACTAATATACAGGCTCAGGCACTATTCTCCATGCAGGATCATGTGCAGTTGAGAAAGATCTCGGGTTCTTTCCCAGGAGACTTCCTGAATGCTCTTATGGACTTGATGCAAACATCTGGTGGGTTTTCAGTTGCAGAAATACAGGAATATGTGTCTGCTTGAAAGCTTCAAACCACATTTATTGTAAATTCATGGAAAAAAAAAAAAACAGAAGAAACTACAGGCTGGTAAACTATTACATCTCATTGTGAAGAACTTGTCCAGTAATGTGCAATCAGATATTGACAAGAATATTTAAATAAGCAGCAATAGAAATCTCATTAAATAAAAAATTATTTCCATATTTACAGATTACGAGGTAAATGGATCCTTAAAGCATTAGTTTGTATTCAGCGGTTTTATTTCTTTGAAATAAAAGAGAAATGGCTTGAATCTAAGAGTGGAAGCAGCTTGCTAGACAGTCTATGTTACCGCCAGTGAAAGGACAAGAAGCCTCCCCTCGATCACTGCGGTGTTCTGCTTTTTCTGTTGTCCAGGCTTTCACCGAAGGGCTTCTGGTACCTCCACCTATGAAACAGGAGTGGGAACGATGTTCATTACATTTTCTGGACAATTTGGATAGCAAAATTCCTACCAGACATAAACTCCCAAGAGCCCTCTGCTACGCACTGTCTCCAGTAACAAGACCAAACCTGGGAAAATACCCCACTTTCTGTCAAAATCACAGTCATACAGAAATCAGTGTGCTGAGAAAAGCATAGTCAGAGAAAAGTTGTCTCCCAAGTGCTTTATTATGCTTGAATTTTTAATTTTTTTTCTAATTGAATGTATGTACTAAAATTAACTGAGCTTGTGCTGTCTTTAGGCCACAATCAGTTACTGAACTAGGATCTCTTACTTACCCGCTTTAATTGCTTTATGCTGCTTGCCCGGATTGCTTCCATAAGGTTATCATGGAGAGACCTTTGTGGAGTGGATGGACGGGTGGAAGGTCGTGAACCTTCCTCTGATTTTCTGTCTGAGACTGATCTTAGAGAATCTTTAATTTCTTTCAATATGCTGTTCTCATGTTTTCTGGGTTTTTTGCCTTTTTTCTTTTTCTGTCCATTATGTAAGGCTTTTTTTGAACTTTCTTGCTGTTTGATGACTTCAGCTATATTCCTGGTTGGTGCCTTCTTCTCTGGAATAACTGCGGGAGGAGGAAGAGGAGGAGGAGGAGGCGGAGGTGGTGGTGGAGGGGGAAGTACAGGAGCTGGAGCTGGAGGCTGACTTTTCACTGGTGGTGCTTTCTTAGGGAGCTTTGGAGAAGACCATGGTGAGCTCTTAGGTGACACATAAGGTGAGGACCGAGGTGTCCCCTTCTGCAAGACTTTGGTCTTTGGATTGATGGCTCCATCACAGCCTGACTCTTGTTGCCGCTGCTCTTGCATACGCTTTTGTCTTTGTTTATCCATATTTCTTGTCAGGATACTTGTCATGCTCATTCTTGGGCCAGCAAGGTCAAAGTGGTACCCCAGCTTCACCAAAGTGGTGTTCTCTTTCAACAGTTTAACTATGTCCATTTCCACCTGGCTGCCCATGATGTGCCTTTGATTGTGAAACCGCAGTTCTGTTAGAACCTTGTTATTCTGCAAAGCTCTCATGATGGCCAGCACGCCTTTGCCTGTGATAAAATTTGATTCAATATTCAGACTAGTTATGTGCTGATTTACCTTTAACATACCAGCAATAGCTATTGCCACATTGTCATCAGCATGGGTGTTAGCCAAGCTGAATGACTTAACCATTGTGTTGTCCCTCAGGGCTTGAGAAAATTGTATAAGCATCTGTGAAGTGATATTTTCGATGTTGTTCAGATTGACTTCAGTGGTGTCAGGGTCATTGCTCCTAACTTTTTCCAAAGCATCCTCAATAACTGTTGGATTTCCACAAGGGTGAATGGCACTGCTTTTTAAGCTCTGAGTATCACTGTCTTTTCCATCATGGCCATTGAGTAAGTTTTCACTGTCTTTTGCGCCATTACACTTTTTGCGTCTGATGTGATCAGGACTCCTGCCATTCTCAGGTCTTTCACCAGTTGCAGCATTTCGCTCTTCCTCATTCTCATCATCACTGTCATCTTCATCTTCCTTGTCATCTTCTTCTTCTTCATCATCCTCTTCAGTATATGCCTCCTCAGACACTTCACTATTGCTTTCTGTGAAGCATTCTTCTTGAAGCTCTTCTGAATTGTCTTCTTCTTGCTCCAAACCCTGAACAGGAATGAAGGTTTGGGCGTTACACATGATTGAAATAATGTAGCTACAGTCTTTTAGCATAAAAACAATTCTATTGAAACATATAAGTTACTGTTGAAAGCTAAAAATAAATCCGCAGAAACTGATACAGTTAGAACAACAGAAAATGCTTTGGCACCTAACACCTTTTTAATATTAGTTCTTTCATATTCTTTAGTAAATGATTAGCAGAAGTTGCAACCATTTTACCAATGTCAGTGATTTCTGCCAAGAAAAAGCTTGATACAAGATATTACAACATAGACATACTTTATGGTTTCTGTGTTGGCGTGTCTGGAAGGGGATATAATTTGTATCCTTGCAAGCAGAAACGCAAGACAACTATTTCAGAATGGACATGAGCAACAAGCTTCTTCATTTCATGAGGATTAGACACGTATGTCAATGCTCAGACTCCCTTGCATATATTAGTACATCTAAAAAAGTTAAAGATTGCCATAATTTAAAATACAATTAGTGTCTACATGTGTAATCATGCATATCAGCATCCAAAACAATACAGAATTGCAGTAGTCATCAAAAAGACTCTGGATGCACTGCATGGGCTGTACATACTTAGAAACTATTTGTGAAGAAAGGATTCAGATGCATTCCCACAGGTAATAAGGAATGCAAGATAACATGTAAATAACTCCCAGATTTCTTCACGTCTGCCAAGACATACTGTGCTCACCGACAGTTGTCACAGGTCAGCCGCCATACTGTAAATCATTATAACTTTGTCTACAGAGTAAATGGATTGTTTTTCTGAAACACAAGATTATTTTAGTATGTTTTGTAGGTACTAGGAAGGCAAATCTGGAACCATGTCTTAAAGCTCTGCCTGGTGCCCTTAGCAGTTATGGTGGCAAGAGAGAATTCTATGCACAGGAGCCATTCTTCACCTCAGGAGAGCCCCACTCTACACATAGAGGACTCCAGCAGCATGACAGGGATCTATGGGCCATGACTAAACCCACACTCTACAACCAAACTTAAAACTCTAGCCCCAAAAGATCTCCCATGTCATATTTTGTCTACCAGGCAAGCCAGAGCTTATGCTTTTTTATCTGCAATTGCAAATGTTTATAAAATTTTGGATGAAATATAATATTTCCGTATGCAGTACTTCAGCAACANATTTTAATATTTGCAGAACCATGACTCTTAATGAAACAGGACATGGAGCTGTTCCTGTCTGATGTTGCTAAGCATTCATTACCCAGGGGGCTTGTAGGGTCCGATTGCACCAACCTCCACATGAAGGTCTTGCAGGATCCAGCCCCATTGCTTCTCTTGTGGATCATGTCCAGAAAGGCCCTTACGCTGAGAGCTTGAGAGATACTGTGCTACCTATAGGTTTATTATGGGACTATGATTTATATCTGTAGCTTCTATATATATGTAGAGTTCTAAAACCTGAAAACACCAGGTATCCAGGAACCTATCTTCATTTATCTCTCTGGGAATATATACTACAGCCCTCAATGCAACTTCGATGAGCAGAAGGTGGTGCCTCTAAATGCACTGTTAATATGTTTGATGACACCAGATTAATAAAAAAAATACTTGCTGTTTTTTTGGGGGGTTGTTTTTAAGTGACATTTTTGGGGCCAAAGAAGGAGTTTATTTTCCTGTCACATACATTGTCTGGTGTCACAACAATCTGCACAATAATTTTGAAATGGAATACTCTTCTCTTTCCAGATTCATAGAGACATACTATGATACCCTGGCAGCACTGTGGAACAGGACTGATGCAGGCAGCCTGCAGGGCTTTCCTTTACTTTGTAGTAGTGATTTGATGAAAAGTTAGGACTAAGAAAGTCAGTGCAGAGGTAAATATATCTAAAGGACAAGTTACTCACCATAAAAGGCTATCTGCAGGTTGTTTGCCTTCTGGAGTGGCTGATCTCTCACCAAGGAACACAAATAACCATCTTAGATAAAGCTGTCTAACTTCCAGACAGTTGAAAGCAAGAAGAAAATTGCTTTCAAGGAGCTTTCTTACTGACTTCAGTGGAGAGAACCTCTGTGCCCTCTATCAGCATGTCAACATTTTCTTATTTAAGGATACATTTAGGAAGTTTCTTCTCAATAAGAAAGTACAGACTTTCTGATCACTACCCATCATTAACATTGTATAAACATGGAAAAAGAAAAGAAAGATCTTGCCATTATGTAAGACACCAACTAGACCTGTTCAGAAGGTTTTTTGGAACTGCCCGGGTTTCAAGTTCCAGACTTAGCTGGAAATAAACATTAATCTTGCTATTGCCTCCCTAGAACTTGACAAACAGGGAGCGAAGTCAATGTCTGCAAGCTAATACTAATGATCTGATGACAGCTAGTGGTCTGTGCACTTGCCCGCAAAGACATTATACCACCATTCACAAGCAGAAGAAAACACATATGTAAAAACATCCTGGATATTGCAGGATAATTTAATCCATCTGACTTTTCTCTACAAGGATATTGTATCTAATTTATAGACTGCAATTATTTCCTAGCAAATGAACCAAGCTCCTGAATCAAGGCTCTTAAAAGTTCTGAGTCCAGTTTTGCTGTCTTCGCATTGTTGCATTATTTTCTATTTAAACATGGAAAAACATGTCCCTATAAACAGAGTCAGAGCTTGGAATGAAGCAGCACCTAAATATTCCCAAGTTCCCACTTTGCTTTGATATTAAATGGAGCCATTGTGAAAACAGAAGTTGCTTTTTGATTGAGCTCAGTCTCACAAATACTTTTAACAAGGACCCAGGGGTGCCAACACAGAGATCAGCTGAGACTGAGAGTGTTGCTTGCCAAGACTGAGCCCTTTCACTCCTGCCCAGCTGTAATGTACCTTTGCAGTTCAGAGACTGGCTTTTATTATTAACATTTTTGTTTTGGGGGATGAGTTGCCTAACAAGCACTATTTGTTGCTTTTTTGGGAATACAGTTAAATGATTCAGCTGATCACTCTATTCCAGGCGACTTTTTAAATAATGTAGCCCTCTGACTACAGTTGCCAGAAGACTCCCAAGCTGTGCCAACGATCCCCAGCAGGGACAAAGCAACACAAGCTGCCGACTGCAACACAGCTTCCTTCCAGTGAGCAGAAAGCCTGGTGTCCACATACTAAACTTCTACCATAACAAGTATTCAAAATCATTTTCCTGACATGCTTCTCAGCCGCCAATACTGATTATTTTTTAAGAAAAAGAAAAGGCACTTTCTGTAGCTTTTTAAAAAAATCAAATGCTATCCAAAAACCCACATTGCTATCTATCAATAATTTCTAAAATGCTGTTTAATTTTTTTTCCTATTTAATCACTAATGATAGTTTTTCTGGCACTTCATTCTGTTTTGAATTGAGTATTTATGGTATCTCCAGAGAAAGCAAATCTCTCTGAGCTAATATGCAGAATTTTAGCAAGCACAGAAGTACAGCTAACCATGTACTTAAAAATGCTACAAGAGAATGAAAGGAAATTAAATGAGTCAGCAAGATCATGTCAATGAAGAATAAACCCAAATATTTAGAGGAAATAGCAAATGCCTCAGCAACTTACCTTGTCACATGCATTCAACCTCTCTTTTTCTAGGAGTTTTTTGGTCTCCCTCTCCCAGTAGGCCATCAGCGCTTCCCTGCTGAAAGTCCCTGTCGGTGTTTTCTCCGTCAGGCTCTTCTGCCGTTGTCCCACTGGAAGGTTACAGTCGGGCTCTATGTCCTCTAGCTCCCGCTCCAGCTCCTTCAGCTCCTCTTCAGTGAGAGAAGCGAGGAGCTCATCTTCATCAATATCTTCATATTTACTGAGCTCTCTCCTGTAGCCAAAGGTAGACATGGTCCTGCTTGGTCAGGCTGGTACAAAGCTGAAGTGACCAGGCATTCAAGAAGACTGAAGTAAGCAAGCTGTGTCTCGTGTGGTCAGCAACTGTTTCCCTGCATAGCAGAGGCACCCTTTTAAGAGTAATCATCAGGGGCTTACGACAATGCATGAAGGGATGAAAGCATGCTCTGTTTTAAGCATCAGACGTCAGCTAGACATCTGAACAGCAAGAATGTCCCAACACTAGTGTTTGCAGGTCCCTTAAAGAGGGGGATTATTGACACACTGGCCATTGCCATATTTAGAGCAGGCAGCTAGTGGGAGAATACCAGCGTTGTAGACAGCGGAGGGGGGGCAATAGCAAATAAAACCCCAGGCGCATTTACACCAATGTCATGTCCAAATTGCAGTAGGGAAAGAACAATGAAAATCCATTTAATCCAGAGCTGTCCCATGAGCTGGAAATAAAACACCCTTGCCATTGTTCAGTGGACTTCCTCTTGGTTTCACGGTTTTCTAGTGGAACCATGCTGTTATTGTGCCAAGGTGTTTGCAGGCGGTTGGGATCAGTGGAAAGGCAGCTGAGGGGAGGCAGCTGAGGTGTGCCAGCACCAATGGGGAGCACTGCTCCCACAATATCATGTCATGCTTGTAGCAAATTACACAACTAGATTATTTAATAATTCCCTTTTTTTTTCTAGGAGGATCAGAGGGAGAATCATCTTGGCATATCCTTTTGGATCTCCCGTGGTATTTTTTTTTTTCATTTGGAAAATTGTGCTCTGCTGGGGGGAGTAAGTGGAGTTTCCCAGAACTTTCTGGGGAACAAATGGGGCTCTGCCTTTATCACTTCTGACAACCTGAGCAACTGAAGGCCTCTAGTGGCTATTCTGTTAATGGCTGTTCCTCGCAGTTGCTGACTGATGTGCATCTGGAGAGTGCCTTTCATTTCTATATTCTAAATGTATATCTACACAATCATTTCTAGTAATAGATGATACATTATTCTGATACTATTTTTATAGACAGGTATCTTCCAGTGTAAGAAACTACGGAAAGAAAGGTTAAATTTCACACTGGGTTTTTTTTCCTCTATTTTCAGTGAATGATGTAAACTAGCAATATTTTCTGAAATGTGAAAGCCAGAAATATCTGCAAACCTGTGTTGTGAGAGAGCAGTGGGGGAGAAGAAGAGAGGGCAGAGAAAAGTTTGGTTTTGGTACAGGGAAGTAGAAAAGCATCTATAACAACATATATCAGCCTTCTTAAATGATAATGCACAGTGCATTTTTGATAATCAAGCCAATATTAATGGAAATATAAGCTGGAAAATAATGGAAAATATTAAAATGGAAAATAATTTAAGTACTGACTGTTCTTGTCCAACATCCTCTACTAATTTTGATTAGTATGGATTGGACACCTGAACTCATGTATGATGTTTAGCCTAAGTGCTCACTTAGCTTTATTATTGTGCATATTGCTTTACTGACAATGGAGCGAGAAGACTGAGCATGGATTTCATAAGGATTTGATAAAGTAATTAAATTTTTCCTCCAATCATCTGTCTGTATGAACTTCATACAGTTACCTTCCTCAAGAATTGGGATGAAAGCTTATAAGCTTAGTCTTCTCTAACACATAAAATACATTAATAAAGCAGACTGAGGAAGTTTGTACATCTTAAAATAAATATGTGCAGGCCATTTATATTGACCATCTTGGATTAAATAAAAGGGAGGAAGATGCCTGGCTTATGGAGCTAAGAGAATCGCCTTGGCAGTGTAAGATACTATGATGGGTCAACTGCATGGACTGCATGGACCACAATGGGTCAGTAAGAGTTCTGCTCACACTTTCAACTGCACATGCAGAATGAAGCCTGGGCCTAATTCTGTAAAATGTGAAAGAGCAGCAAAACATAATAAGTACCTTTTTTTTCTTTTTGCTTTGCATCATCAATGGCTTTTTGATAGAGCTGATGTTGTATATTACAGCACTCCAAGCATTTTCATTTCTTCAGTATGCCTAGGACAATGGTTCACATTGTTATCATTGGAGTTAGCCAGAGGAACAGTACAATAAAATTATCTTTCTTGGGCACATTTTTGCATTTTGTTGCAAACATTTTTTGATCGAGTTGGTTAGCAAATTTGCACTGGACAGATTTTCTGTCAGAAAATGCTAATTGAAACTGAAATGCTTTTAGAAATATGCTATATTTTATTAGTACAATGTTGATATGTAGAACACCGATATGTACAATATTAAAAGTAAAAAGATGCTGTTAAAAAGTAAATCTATTCAAATATACTGTTTCACAAAAAATTCCAAGCTCTCTACTTTTCCTTTGTTTCTTAGATACAACAAAATTTGCAAGTCTCTGAATTTTCCTGGGCTGAGTCTATAATACAAAGTACAAACATATGAATACTTTAGTTGTCTATTTGAAGTTTTCTACATATAAATCAAATTTTTCCAACTCAAAGGAATTTGAAAAAGCAGCATGCATTACTCACTTCTAAAATAATATTCCAAAGGAAGATTTAATAACACGAATACTACTTTCAATGGTACTCCTTGCTGAGGCATGATACAACACTGGTCTAGTGGTGATGTTCCTCTACACATTAAGGGTCAGTGATGTCCATTCTAGTAATGAGCTAACACAACTGAAAAATGTTACTAAAGATAGATGAAGTATTTTCTTGTACATGTCTCCTTTGATGCAGGAGGGAAACTGACACAGGTGTGGGAGTGTCCATTTTATAGGAGCAGTATTGACTCATTGTGTATCTTGGTACCCAGGTTCCTGGCTTTGAGTGGGATGGATCCTACTCAGCAGCAGCTAAACTGCAACAAGACCTGCAATCTTTTGTAACCAGATTTTAAAAGAGGAAACCCTTCTAAGTGTCCTTTTTGCCTTTCCCAGCAATTAACTATTTCAAGCAGCAGCCTAGAGGACTTTGTTCTGCTTCTCACATTTCCACACTTGAAGCACATTGTCACAATTGCTGGAAGAACACAAGCAACACATGGCAGGTGGTGTTCACCCCCCTGCAGGACAAAGCCCATAGTTTAATGTTTGCTTCCACTTGGATGAGTGCAGGGGAAACTACAAACAAGGAAAATAGAGGGCTGCACAACCTTGTCCTCAGGCACGGGACAGCGGCTATTTCAGTCATGGCTCCCGAGGACAGCCTGTTAGACAGATACATTGGCTCATACTGAGCTAAGTCCCACGCTGCAGGAACAGGTCCAACTGCAGTAGAGCACATTAAAAACAATGCACTACAGCATGTCTGGGCTTTCCCTATCTCTCCAGATGCCCTTCTGCAGTGTTGCTTGCTTCTGCCTCCCCCTGCTGCTTTTGCACACCTCATTGCACTCAATAGTTCATTCCCTCCTGCCATCCAGTCACGCAGACCCTGAAGCACCAGCTCTCGAACTCTTCCATCTCCCCATCCTGTGCCTTGCTGCCTGCTGCACTGCCGTCTCCTGCAGGCCCACCTACCTTATCTCCCTGAACAGCCCTTCCCTGTTCTCACCAGCCTCCACGGCTTGTTTGCTGACCTCTCCTTTTCCCTCCCTGCACGTCCTGCGTCCTACTGCCGTGTTCCTCACTGCCTGCCTTTCCCCTCCCATCTATAGCAATATCTATCTATCTATCTATCTATCTATCTATCTATCTATCTATCTATCTATCTATCTATCTATCCATCTGCTTGTATAGACCCAGGTTGAATGTAGAATGCAAACCATTCTGAGAGGCACAGTGTGGCAAGTACACAGGACCGTGAGGCAGACTGATGGGACAAGCTGCATCTCTCTCCCCTGGGAGACTCACATAACTCATGAAAATCGTGCACACAGTACTGTGCCTGAAAAGGATATGTCATCACCTACATTTAACAGTGGTATCAGCAGAGCAAATGGGATTGAAGCATGCACTGAAGGCATTTGAAGGAACAATTTTTCAGCTGCTTTTTTCTATGCCAAGTGATTCTGTTGTCCAGTCCATCTCTCCTGGTGATGCCATAAAAAGGGAAGAAACACAGAAGAAAAAGATCTTTCTCTTCATCCCTGCTGAGGAAACAAAAAGTGGGGTAAGTGTAAAGATGACTCTGATTCAAAATCAGTCTTTGCTTGGGAATCAGACTCCACATCCTAGCTCAAACATGGATTTTTCCCACAGATCCCCTGCAACACACCTCAGATTACCGGGAAACCAGATTACAGGTCTAGATTGCAGTTTAACAACTCAGACCATCACAAAAACATGTGCATGTGGGCTGCCTTATTGCTCAGATTAGTTTTGAAAACAGCTTTCTCAACAGTTGCTGGGGCCATAACCACACACTATATACTAACAAGCTATCGGGCAGCCACCACTGATCTGAGGTATGTTGCTGACGGGGGTGTTCGGGTTGCCTTACTTATCAAGACAGAAGAGTCACAGCAAGTGAATAAGTGAATGAGAGCTCTGATAGAGCTGCTGATGAGAAGAGAGTAAGGATGCATATTGGAAGGGGAGTCAGGAGTTCAACCTGCCTGCACTGGGGGGAAAATTAATCTGTGTGAAAATAAGAACATTTCTGGACTAAAAAATTCCTCAACCTTTAATTAAAAGAAGGAAAACTCATTACTCATGTTCCATAGGTGCCTGGTGTCCTTTGTGCATGGTTCCTGACAGTTTATTTTATTATACAGAGAGTCATGCAGCTGGGTGCAGTAAATGAAACAGACTCGAGCTTTATTGCCCCTTTTGTGTACCTGTATCACTCTAAAATACGGAAGGCTAGGGAAACAAATATATCTTATTGAATAGATGTCATTCCATTCCCAGTTTTCTTTCCTTCCTACACAGCCAATACTTCTTAATCACCTTGTGTCAGTACAATGTCATGTTCTGTAATAACAGTGTGAGATGAACCTGCTTATCTTTGACAGCACAAACTATTACTGCTAGGGCTGTGCTCAGAGCAAATGCTTCTCCACTTCTCTGCAGACTGGCCATTTCCTCATTTCTGCCACACCAAAAAGATAAACTGTTTTTGAAATGAGGGTCTTAATGCTCTTGCTTTCATATAGCTTCTCTTATTCCTCAAGAAGAATCTCTGTGCTTTATAAACGTTACCAACAGATTTACAAACTATATATAGAAACCATTTCACTTGCTACTGATGTACAGACATAGGGTGACCACAACAGCTGTTTGGAACGACATTGTGATGTTGCTCAACAGGTTCAGAAAGGAAGTACAGGCCACTGTATTGCAAAGAAAGTAGTAGAGGAGCTGCTGTATGCACAAAAATTGTGAGTTTTGGAATTGCAATTTCAAAGGGATGTTGTTTTGGCATCTGCAGTTAGCCCATTTTTTCAAAAAAAAAAAAAAAGCAAAATAAAATAAGTAAAATCTGCCAATGTAACCACTGTATTATTTGTAGTGGTATTTCTAAATACACTACAATTTGAATGTCTAGGTCAAGTAGTTATTAAATTATAAGTGATTATAAAAAGTGCATGGATTTCATCCTTTGTTAATGCCTTAGTCCCAGACAGTTCTCCCATGTATCTTAGCCAAACCTGTAATTTGTCACTCTGATTAAAAAACATTTCTATTTGTTTATACACAGAGAGCAACACAGTTACTTACTTCTATATTTAGCATTTCCTTGGGTATGTATTTATGAATTTTTTTTTAAAAAGAAGATGCCAGCAATATAAACAAGTGATGTACATGACAGGGAATTAAATACAAGTGGAAGTACTAACTAGATACATTCTCTACTGTCTTTAATTATGTCTTTTTTTTTAATTGATCCATATTCATCATAACTGGAGTTCTGGGCATATATCTAGCATACAGAGAATATGTAGACAAAAGGCAACGGGTTTGCCCAATCAAATGTCAAGATTTCTACTGAAAATGATAATTCTGAAAATTAAATGCAAATACATAGTACATGTGACCAGAGCTGTTATATCAGTCTTAACAGACCACTGTTATATCAGTCTTATGACTACTAACCACTCACTAATACATTTTTATAGATTTTCAGGAGAACTACAAAGCACAAGTTCCTCAGGGAATATTTCTGCTGATCTAAGTACCTCTTTTGCCGGTGTGACACTTAGGGGAGCATTTTAGATAGAAAATTATTCCCACTGCAATACATATCTTTAAATATTTATACAGTAATTTGGTGCATTTACCCATGTAATTCTTTCAGATGCAGCACTTGTCCTGGTAAAGAATAGGGTTGGATTTCTTTGAAGTCTGCTCCATGCATTAGGAAACAGATGGTGTATTTTTGAATTAAGATCATTATCTGTAGGGTACAGAAGTGGACACTAA
This sequence comes from Neodrepanis coruscans, assembly GCA_013400695.1. Classification (NCBI taxonomy): domain Eukaryota; kingdom Metazoa; phylum Chordata; class Aves; order Passeriformes; family Philepittidae; genus Neodrepanis; species Neodrepanis coruscans. The sequence goes on along the minus strand of VYZS01002108.1, from coordinate 31,672 downwards.
AGGACAGATGACACCTTGAGTGCCAAGGTGCAATTTTTTATTAATGCAGCCTAAAAAAAAAAAAAAAAAAAAA